>JAYXIM010027354.1:0-75154 GCA_037575425.1 Anastrepha fraterculus
CACAATAGGTTGGCTAAATCAGTAATGACGGGAAAACCGAGAACTACGAGGCCATCCGGACGCCATCAAATTGTATTTCACACACAATATTGTTGATGAACAGGATTTAATCCAATAAGAAGGAAGAAGACACGACGTTTAACACAACGACAAGTCGTCATAGGGTTGTATTCTCCATAACCCTGAAGTAAAATCTCCTTTCCCTATTGTCTTAGAAACCGCTCGCACCTCTTTAAAAGTTGTTCAGGCATACTAGTTCAGGCGAAACTCCGTTGCAAGGCGTAATGAGCTTCAACCTATGGGGGTGCCGGGACACTATTAGGCTCAACGCAACGACTTGGCTGGTGAATTTATTAAGCCAGCATAGGTAAAAACAGCCGGCTACATCAAGGCTTTAATTAATAAAGTCCATGAGAATCGTTGGTACACAACTGGGCGTGAAAAACTACCAAGTCTTTCTTGAAAACGCCTGACAGAGTGGAAATTACTTCTCAGACAGAGTACGACATATGGTCTCTTGTTGTCACCTTGTTTGAAGGATGCAGTTAGAGTAGAGCATTTTCCTTTGCCTTTCCTTTGCTTTCGCCAGGCTTAGATAGTACATTTTTTGTTCGGATGCACTGAGAATGTCTCTGAACTGTGGACAAATGTGCTAAAGGCATTGACCGCCTACCGCACAGCTTCAGGGCCAGCTGTTCAAGTGATAAGTGGTTCAATACCGATAGATTTATTAGCCTTTAAGAGGCTTGGTTGGAAGAAGGAGTAAGCAAACTTGAAACGTGCTAAATAAAAGACGAAACGATAAAGCTAGAGAAACGAAATACGCAGCAGATGGACGGCCAGGATAATAAAAGACGTCACTACATGGCCGAGCGGGGACTCCTGTAAAGTCAATTTTTATACAACCTAAATGCTTTCGGGGCACGGGTATTTTCAGAAATACCTGTTCAAAATAGGAAATTGCGAACACCCCCCATGGATATATGATGACGTAGCCGAAGATGACGCTGAATATACCTTTTTCCAATGTATGCATTGGGAACGATAACGTTGAATGTTGGAGAATGCAGATAGCGACATAACCACTAAAAATGTAATCGACAAGGTACCAAGCAGCGAAGGAACGTAGAAAATCTTCAGTGGTTTCGCGGAAAAAATTCTCCGGATGAAAAAGTTGGACCTGGAGGCAGGCACACAGGCATAGACCATAGACAGGCACAGACCATAGACAGGCATATCATAAGCGATGAAATTGCAACTTCTCGACAAGTGGGCTTTCGCACGAGTTACCATATAACTTAACCCAATTTAACCTCCCAGATTACATGAACATTTAAGGCTTAGATTTAGATTTGTGCTATCAAGGAAATTAAGGCACATCATAAGGAATCCGATTTTTTGTCGCCTACTGGCAGATGTAATATATATTTATAAGAGGGATTTCGGACCAAGGGAACTTGCACTGTTTGTCCCAGTTATGGAATCGCATTTTGGAAAGCTTCATTTACACGCTGGGCCGCTAGCCATTTGGTATACTGCGAGAGGTCATTTTGATTCTGATTGTCGTTGTCTAGAGCAAAATTTGTTGCAAGCGTAGAGAAAGTGAGACTCAGATTCCGGATTCTGTGTAGGGGTTTATAATTGCGCGTTTATTCAGAAGATAGTAGAGGATTGACATCAGCCCGACTAATTCTAAAATAATCATCGTTTTTTCATCATTTCTACTTCTTCACATTAGTTCCCGCAATTCACTCTAGGTAAGGTTGAAGCGGTTGTTCTGTGGAGTCTTATAGCGCATCGTGATGCTGTGTGGGAAACTTGTTCCTATCTTTCCAAAAACTAGTGTGTACTTTTCAAAAAATTTAGAATATCCCAGAATTCTTCAGAACATAGGTCTTCAAATCCATTAAAAAATGTTCTACCTAGAATAGGAAATCTACGTCTGAATAGAGCAGGACAATGGCACAGAAGGTGCAAGACCATATCTTCCCCTTCCTGAACCATCCTCTAGGCGTGCCTACCTATTAGGCTGTGCCTTGTTATAACTGAGATCAGTGTGCTAAGACTGTGCTTATTTTGGCTTAGCAAAGATTTTGTGCGTTTAGCATTGAGGGTCGGCCACAATTGCCAGGTGATTCTGCAGGTGGTTTCATTACGCCATCTTTTATTCGCTGCTCTTACGATGACTTCAAGGATAAGTAGCTAACATCTTTTTAAAGGTACGTCTGTGTCATTGTCTGCGTACTCAGCGGTCAATTTGGCGCCGAGTCTCGCACCACCACTGTCTTGTTTGGGTTCCTGGACACTGGAGTATAACAGGGAACGAGTTGGCTGATAAACTGGCTAATGAAGGCTCTGCAAGCACACCACTGGGCTCGGAACCCATCCTAGGGGTCAATTCTGCACCAGTTCATTTCTGGATTGACGACCTTCTATCGATAGAAGGCGTGGGTCTGAGTAGGGCTCCTGCAGAGTAGCTAAGCTCTTTGTGAAAGAACCAAACAGGAAATTAACGACCTTTCTCCTAAAACTTAGCAGAAAGGAGCTGTAAGTACTGGTAGGTGTAATTACAAGGCACAACACCTGTGGTCAGCCCATGGCTACCATGGGAATCATTGACGACCCAGTATGACTGTCTTGTCGTGAAAATGAGGACACTGCAGAGCAGAAAGTGACCTCCAACCAATTTTCCCGTCTTACTATCCATTTATAGGTGCGCAGCTAAGTTCCGTTGTTTTTTTGATGAAAATACAACTTTATTCTGAAAGCATGGTTACAAGTGAATCAATGAGAGTATTGCCCATCGCTGGCTACTACTTTTTCCCATTTTTCTGGTATATCTCGTATACCGTCACGGTAAAACTGTTCATCTTTGAGGCTATCCACGGATCTTGCCATTTTTTGATGACTTCATATGAATGCAACTGCTGGTCAGCTAGACCATCTGCCATCGATCGGAACAGGTGATAATTGGACGGCGCAATATCTGGAGAATATGGCGGCTGGGGTAGATTTTCCATTTCAGTTTTCCCAGGTAGGTTTTAACGGGTTTGGCAAGTTGAGGCCGAGCGTTGTCATACTGTAGAATCACTTGTTCATGCCTCTCCGCGTATTGCGGCTGCTTCTCGCGCAGTGCTCGGCTCAATCGCATCAATTGAAGTCGATACCGATCCCCAGTGATGGTTTCGCTTGGTTTTAACAGTTCATAATAAATAACAGCAACTTGGCCTCACCAGCGGGAGTATTCGGCCGAGGCGACGACGTAGAAGCATCACCGGGCAGTCCCTATGACTTTCTTTTCTTTGGATTGCTGTAATAAAGCCATTGTAGTTGTTCACAGGCGAAAAAACGACGTTCAATATCCCTTGGTTTTAATTCATAAGGAACTCAAGTCCCATGTTTCTGAATCATTCCCAAAGCATGCAATCGCTTGGAAATGGATTGGCGAGTAACTCCTAATAGTGAAGCAAGCTCTTTTTGCGTTTGGCATGGATCCTCATTGAGCAGTGCCTCCAAGTCAGCGTCTTCGAAGGTTTTTGGCCTTCCTTCACGCGGACGGTCGTCAACAGTAAAATCATCTATGAAGCGTCTGAATCAATCTCGGCATGTTGTTTCACTTAAAGCAGCATCTCCATAAACTTTTTGTAGCTCTCGATGCGTTTCAGTCGCCGTTTCTTTGGAGGAAAATCAACACTTCCCGGAAAATGACGATTATTCGGCACAAAATCAGACATTTTCACAAAACCAAAAGTATATGATACCAAAACAAAATCACTAATGTGTCGAATCAGTTTGTTTACCATATATCTAAGCTTGGTTTCTGACGTTTAGGTTATGTTAGAATTGAGTAGCACACACTGCTGGCGGCATCAATTGACAAACAGCGGGAACTTAGTTGCACACCAATATTATCTATCCTGTCTCTCTATTACTTCCACTGTAATCTATCTGGCTGTAGTACAATGGTATTCTTGACTGAGTGTTTGAACTTGTCCAACCCCCACAAATCTAATCTAATCTACCACCACTGGCTTGTGGAGGAAATATCAAGTAAAGACAAATTTTATAAGGCTAAGCTCAAAAATTTCTAAAACTGTGGGGGCTAAATTTATCTCGGTCCTACAGATGCATCGCAATTTATAAACAATACACTCGGCAACACTGCTCAGCTCAGCAGAAGGCAAGTACGAGTATGCACGCAATTTCGACCACATCTCACACTCACACACCAACAGTTCGTATGGTACTTGTCTACACTCATCGAGATAAAGAGCCAAGCATAAGTCCAACGAGCATCAAAGTGCTCCTTCCTTCAGCTCATTCAAATATCCACTCGCTTCCCTATTGAAACGTTGACTTTCGTTCGTGCGCCCACTCACTACTTCCATGCCAATTTAGTTGTGCTATGTATTAACTGGAATTAGTTGCCAGAAATACATGGAATTACATAGAAATACATAGAGAATAACAAGACAAACAAATTGTGTATTTAAATCATAGATTGGCAGTTAAATTTAAGCACATACCTACACACACACACACTTACACATGCAAATATGCTTAAGAATGCTTGTGTCGAGTACTTGTCTTTGAATTGAAGTGCTTTGTATGTAGTCAAAGTTCAAAGATTAATTTGCAAACTCAACGCACACATAAAAGGCTGCATCCATACAAATAACTGTTTGCCACACATACATACATACGTACGTGGATATGTGAGTAGGCTTACAAACTACTACGTGTGATTACTTTCTTAACGGCAGATTTTACAGAATTGCTATTCTACTTTGGAAACGACGAAGGCTTTTCAACATTTTTCCATTGATTTGTTGAAATAAGTAAATTTTTATGATTTTCAATAGAATTTGATGCGTTTCATTTGGATAATTACAGCACAAGTTTATGGCAAAAGCACAATTACCAATAAAAGGAACTCAAGTAGAGATCACTTAAGCTAAATAAAATTGTTTGTTCAATGTGTACGAAGGTTGGTTGGTTAGAAGGACAATGTGTGTGTATGTAGTTTGAGTACTTTAAAAATTTAAATGGGAATTCTCAAGTAAGTTTATTTTAAGACTACCAAGGACTTAAGGCAGAATTTAAGAAGAAATTCATTTGGACTAAATTGGATTTCTGAAAAAGACCTGAAACTTATTCAGTTAGCTTTTCAGAGCCATAGTGTGCAGGAATCTCTGATGTGGTCTATGATGCTTAAGCGCGAGCCCATAATTGGAGGCTTCTTATAAGTCTAAGCATCTCTTCAGGCACCAACTTCGCCTTGTGTGAGCTTCACATTTGCAGAGGATACGGTCTGGCATTTCATCAACTAGCTGGCAAAAACGACGTACACTTGTATCTACTAATTCTTCTTCTTAGCATCACAGTCCTTGGTGAACCATTGCTTCATTCACAACCTTTCGCCCAACCACTCGCAAAACCACCCGTCTCTATCTAAGGCTGCTTCCTTCCACCGCCGCACATTCAGCTTTGTAAGGTCTTTTTCAACGTCTTCGAGCCATCTCTTTCTGGGGCGTCCTCTTCGTCGGCCTCCAACAGGGCGCAATGCAACTGCCTTCCGAGTTGTTCTCTCCTTGGGAATTCTGAACACGTGTCTAATCCATCTTATCCTCTGGGATTTTATAAATCTTATCATAGTTTCGTTTTTTGCTAAAAGTTCCAGCTTATGATTATATCTTATTCGATAAGTACCGTCCTCCAGTCTTATTGGTCCATAAATTATATATATACAAGGTGGCGCAAAAGTAACCTTGCGATGTTTTTTGGTTGTAATTAAAAAAAAATTAAAAACTTTGATTCTTCTTGTGGATTATTTTTATTTGGTCTTTTAATTTTTTTTGCATCAAGTCGAGAATATGATGTCATGTAAATGGCCGCCGCCACAGTTGATTGCCATTTGAGCCCTTTTTATGGCATTTTCCATCACTTTGGCCAAAACTTCCGGCGATAGATCCTCACATTCTTGACGGATATTGTCTTTAAGAGCTGCAAAAGTCTGAGGCTTGTTGACATAAACCCGCGACTTCAAAAAGCCCCACAAAAAGAAGTCTGGAGCGGTCAAATCAGGCGATCTTGCTGGCCAGTGCAAATCGCCAAAACGGGAGATTAGGCGCCCAGGAAATGCATCCTTCAGCATATCGGTTGTGGCACGTGCAGTGTGTGCCGTTGCACCGTCCTGTTGGAACCACATGTTTTCCAATCCCAATTCATCAAGTTGCGGCAAAAAGAACTCAATCATCATTGCTCTGTAGCGCTCACCATTCACAGTAACCGTTTGGCCCGGGACGTCTTCGAAGAAAAAAGGTCCGATGACTCCTCCAGCGAAAACAGCACACCATACAGTGACTTTGAGCGGGTGTAATGGCTTTTCGTGGGTTACACGTGGATTTTCAGTGCCCCAGAAGCGTAAATTTTGCTTATTTACGTATCCGCTAAGATGGAAATGGGCCTCATCACTCATGACTATTTTTGATGAAAAATCATCTTCCTCTCGGTGATGATTAAGGATGGCTTGAGTGTATGTTAGACGCGATTGGCGGTCAGCAGCTAACAGCTGATGCAGCGTCTGGACTTTGTACGGAAACATCTTCAAATCCTGTACCAAAATTCGCTGTAGAGACCGTCGACTGATACCCATTTGCGTGGCTCGTCGTCTGGTCGATGTCGACGGCGCTTCCATGACATCCTCGGCTACAGCACCGATATTCTTTGCAGAACGGCTACACCGGGGTCTGCCACGCCTGGCAGCATCTCGTGTTGTGCCAGTCTCTTCGAGGCGAGCGGCCGGTCGCAGTGTTTCACCAGCAGGCGTTGGACGGTGAGGAAATCTGCGACGAAATTCACGTTGTGCCAAAGTCACCGACCGATTATTGGGCAAATAAATAGTCAGCAATATTCCGCGTTCTGGAGCAGTGTAGCGTAGCATTGTTTATTAACGTTTATTTCGCATGTGTTTACTACACAAATGTCAAAACAGAACTGACATTAGGATTAGGGGCCAATCGCAAAATTTATCGCATTTTCTGATAGGAAGATTACTTTAGCGCCACCTGTTATATAGTTGGTGCGTACACCCCTTTTTGGGTGTTTGGTCGAGCTCCTCCTCCTATTTGTGGCGTGCGTCTTGATGTTGTTCCACAAATGGAGGGACCTACAGTTTCAAGCCGACTTCGAACGGCAAATATTTTTATGAGGAGCTTTTTCATGGCAGAAATACACTCGGAGGTTTGCCATTGCCTGCCGAGGGGCGACCGCTATTAGAAAAATGTTTTTCTTATATTAATTTTGGTGTTTCAGCGAGATTCGAACTAACGTTCTCTCTGTGAATTGCGAATGGTAATCACGCACCAACCCATTCGACTACGGCGGGTCATACTATACGGAAATTCAAAGTTGATATTATGCTTTAGAAAAAGGTTCTTCACAGTTTGATGTTTCCTGAATCCAGTTCTTTACAACAGCGTTCTACGAGTAAAATAAAGGTAAAATGAAGGACGAAAATTGGAGCATCTGGTGAAAATAATTTAACATCAAATCGGTGGCTCTAATTATTCCGTTGTGAAAATATGGTGAACAAAATTCAGAAGGTATGGCCAAGATGAAACCTTTAACCAGCTCCCAGTGGTTTTGAAGGAATTAACTGATTTGCTGATGCAACCGGGTTTAAAATAGTGGTTTGTTTACGAAAAAACTGAGAAAAAAAATCAGCACAACCTACGATTTTGTTATTTAGTTGCCATCTGAACAGCGACTGATTGGCCGAGTGTGTGAATATGTGTGAAATAATCGTGTGGAATCCTCAAAGCCAAAGTCGCCCTCACAATTTTCTTGTACACCATAGGTAAATGGCAAACCTTGTAATTTATTATCCTTGTCTGCTAACGAATCCTCGATGGTTTGAGAGTCGAAATTAATCCCTCAATTTTGCTTCGGATGGCTAAGCCTTGTAATCTATCATTCTTGAATTATTCTGCTTCAGCAACTTTCACCAAATATACGCAAAAATTTAACTTTGATAGCGTTTCAAATCTATTAAAAACTTCCTTTGGAAACTATTGTCTATAACAAGAAATTTACACTACTTTGAATTGTTATTGTCCTGCCACCACCATTTATTTGAAGTCTTGTGAAGCTCACAAATAATAGGTATAATAAATGTAACCAAAAGATATGTTTTCCGCAATGCTGAAACTTAAATGTAACTGCGACTGCTAGGAAATTTCCGTTTTCAAAGTCTTTTATTTAAAAAAAATTTTCTCAAATGCTCGAGATGTAATGCATCTGTTTTCCAATGAAAATTCTCCTTTTTCTATATTTTTGTAATGAACTGCGATCGCAAATCTGTAATAAATCTTTCTTTCTTAAGTTGAAAATTATATTGACATTACCAGTTCGCCAAAAATTAATTCATAATTCTGATAATCGCAGCAACCACCTTCTTCAACAGTTTATACTATATTTCTGCTTTTAGTCACCCGCCCGTTCACGCCAATAAAGTTGTGGTTTATAATCCGCTAATTGAATTTGCTCTGTCGCGTATCGAAATCCTTCACGGCTGCTCATTCATCCCATCGTTCGGGTTGAAATTTATGTAACACCTAAATCTACTTTGTAAGCATGTCCGCCATTCAGAATGCATTACGTCCGTCGTTCGCTCACCACACTTTCCACCAGCGGCTTGCCATTCTTCAGCGTCTGTACAAAATAATCTTTGCATGCATCACTTGCCTGTTTAATTAACACTTTCCTCATTAAGTGCGGACGATGCTTTTGCTTATTAAATGTAGAGTTTGGTGTTCTGATACATTCATTCATACATACCAGCATACATACATACACACATACATATATCAAGCATCCATTCATACACACATACATATGTATCTATCATCTAAAGTAATTTGGAGTGAACGGTTATGCGGGCATTAAGGTGTCGCTATAATCCTTAGAATACACATCAGGATTACCTTCAACTCTTTGTTGTTACAGCTGTAATGCGAGTACTTGTTGAACTTTCGTAATTTTCGATAGTTAATATTTTGCATAAAGTTGCTCACTGTTGTATATTTGAGGTCTTGCGCATTTGCTTAAGCAATACACGCACCCATACATCCTTATTTTGTACAACATCGGTAATGCAGATTTAATTTGGGTATGCGCGGGCGTATACGTGCCGGGGGCTTGTGGCAAGGCAGCGCATACTCGTACTTATTTAGAGATTTCAAGTGATATAATTTAAAGTGTAGTGGAAGTTTTTAAGTAGGAGCTCTTAATACTTTTGAAGATATTAAATTTCTTTATGGATTTCAGTTTCAATTATTATATACAAGGTGGCGCAAAATTAATCACCCTAAAGCAACTGCAGCATACAAACAAATACGCAATGGAGCGCGTAAAGGTCAAATCATACGAGCTCATAATTATGAAAGTGGTCTAAGTCATATATTTCTTGTTTGGAAATTTATTTATTTATTCATTCATTTCATCAATTAAAGTATAACTTAAATATATTACTAATACTAAAGCTTAAATATAATATACGGTAAACCATACTGTGAGATACATTATTCACAATTCACAAAGTGTATCTCCAGAATAAGTTTTGATTTGAAAGTCTCTCGTGAGCTAGAGAATATATCCAAATTTTCTTATACAACGTGCAAGCGGTTCGTTTCGACTAAAATTGATCTTGTGATAAGGTAAATGTAACATATTGCTGAGTCTAAGGTTACGAGTGGGGCAATTAAAAAGTATTAGCTCCAGCAAGAAGTGACATTTGATATGATTCGTAACTATGTTCCTTATAAACATTACCGATGAAGTTTTTCTCCGCATTTCTAAAGTTGGCAATGCTAACAAAAGACATCTACTTTTATATGCAGGCAAACTGCAAGGCCAACGAAGTGAATGAATAGCAAATCTAGTGAAACGTTTTTGAACATTCTAAATTCTTAAAGATGAACCCATATAGAATGGATCCCAAATGATGCTGCAATATTCGAGGTTTGATCTCACAAGAGAAAAATATAAATTCTTCAGCGTAGAAATATCCTGGAACTTCCTTGACTGGTATCCTGGAACTCCTTTGAGGGTGGTAGTGCCCAACTTGTAATCGAAATCAATCGTAACTTTTCCTCTACTGAATGACATGTGCTGGCATTTACCAGCATTAAGAGGTAAGGAGGTATCATCACACCAAGCTTCCAATCTTGTTAAGTCTTCTTGAAGTCTTATGCAGTCAGTTACGTCCTCTATCCGACTGTAAATTTTCAGGTCATCTGCATACATTAGACAACGTGATGTCTCGAAAACGTCTGGAATGTCATTAACAAGCATTAAGAACAATAATGGCTCAAGATGGCTAACTTGAGGTACGCCTGAAGTAACTTTGATGGCATCAGATTTTATGTTATTTATACGAACGAATTGAGTTCTATCTGTTAGATACACCAATTGAACCCAGCTTTTTAAGTAGTATACTATGGCTGACTCGATCATACGCTTTCGAAAAATCGGTGAATATGACATCGCATTGTTGGCCTGTTTCAAATTGGCTTAAGACATAATTTGTAAATAACCCTAAATTCGTAACAGTAGACCTACTCTTAACAAAACCGTGCTGATTAACGATATGAGATTTGAAATTTGGAAGAAAATCAAATCATAAATTAGCTTTTCAAAGAGTTTAGGTATGCAAGAGATTTTGCAGATAGGGCGATAATTTTGGACTTCCGACTTGCTTCCAGACTTATGTATCAGTATGTTAAACGATTTTTTCCAATTATGTAAAAACTCACCAGAAGCTTATTGAAGATAATTGTTAATGGTTTTGCTAGCGATGTAGCACAGTTTTTAGTAATATAGGAGGGAAGCCATCTTCTCCAGGAGTTGAGTCATTTGCCCAGGCCGATAGGCTCCTGAGTACATAATTAGATGAAAGCTGGAAACCTTTATTTGTTCGTGAGCTGTTAAAAGAGGTATCCTCTGCTCCGGTGTCGGATTGACAAACATAAACAGACCGAAAAAAATCTGCAAAAAGGTTACTAATTTTTTTAATTTCCGACAACGTTTCCCCCAAATAATGCATTTTTTCTGGAATTCCAGTGGTTTTCTTGTTACCGTTAATGAACTGCCAAAAAGATTTACAGTTTTCTTTGATACCACTCTCTACTTTAGAAATGTAGTTCTGATTAAATTAATAAATTTTTATATTTAAATTTATAATTTTCTTAGTTTTGATTAATGAAAATTTATAATCAGTATGAAATTTTGTACGAGTTTCATATGAAAATGTTTTTAAAGCTCTAGTTGACTTAGACCATTTTCAAAATTAATATAATGTCCTATAAATGACTTAATGCAATAAAGAACTATTTGAAACAATAATTTTAATGACATAATTGATTAACATTTACTAATTATCTCGTTTTATTTTTGTTTTTTCAGGTTCTTAAAATGTTCATGACAAACTGGAGGGATGTATGGGGTAGTAAACACATAATAGCTTTATGTTTTTCTTCCGTTACTAGTCTAGGGGTGGTGTATAATGGAAGTAATTTAATATTTTTGCATGTTTTTGGTCTTCCTTTTTTAGGTGAAATATCCGAAACGCGGAATTCAGAATCATCCAAAGAAATTTTGTGAAACATTTCCATTGAATTTTCAGGCAAAAGATAGATTCGCGCGCAGTATTTTTTACTATTTTAGTTATTGTTTTCAATCATAACGGGGCATTGCCTAATAGGTAGGCACGCCCAGAGGATAGATATGCAAGCACATGACTTCTATAGAATTTCTGTTGATGAGGAAGAGGAAGAGACAATCTAACACCTTCTGCGGCATTGTCCTGCTCTAAACCGACGGAGATTTGCTATTCTAGGCAGACCATTTTTTAACGAACTGGAAGATCTCAGTTCTGCAGAAATAGGAGGAATTCTAAAATGTTTGAATATCACAAACTGGTTTAGGAGAAATAGGGAAAGCTCCCCACGCGGCATCACAATGGGCTATGAGCCTGAGTGTGTCCCACAGGACATCTGATTGAGATTTTTCATACTTCCACCATACTGCGAACAAAAAAAAAAACACAAAAAAAACACCTAAGAACCTATGTAAAACCGGTCGTAGAGTCCGAAAACCCACACAATTTTTTTCTGTCTTTGTAATTTTTGAGGCTTTGCCAAATAATAATTTGGGATTAAAGAAAAATGGTTGGTTGGTTGGTTTTAGTGGTGATTCACCAAGAATCTAATTTGCGCTTCCGCTCCATTTTTTTGCCACATCCTCGCTAACAACAGCTTAATCCTTCACGACTATATCCAGTCTGATCGATTGAGAACCCTCATACGGTTTTTTATGTCTATACCGGCTAGCTCTTCGATGTTTTCGAAAACCGATTTGACAAAATTCAAGGTGACTTTCAGCAAGTCGGCGCAAACCCTAATCATTAACTACAACGTCCTGAACGGATCCATAAGCAACCTTTGAGCCCGCGGTCAAGTCGCCGATGGTTAATTTGCGATTATTGATAAACTTTTCTTTGATGATTTCATCAGTTTTCAATGTCGAAGGCCTGCCCACGCACGATCTCTTCTAAAACATTCTTGCCACTTGTAAAACAAACCTCAAATCAGTTGTTTTAGAGCGTCACCTGCGGTTGCTCCGAGAACATTTTGATCAAGGTGGTATACGGGATATTGCAGTTTCTTTATCATTTCAGAGAACTAGAATTAGTAGGGGAGTTAGACAGGGAGATGCTTTATCAACATTGATATTCAACCTGGTCCTGCACGTAGCAATTACCAAACTAAATCCAAATGGGTCTAATAAGTTAAGGATATACAAAACCTTGATCCGGCAGGCTCTTGGAGGTTTTCGTTTCGTTCTTGGTCAAAGCTTCACGGATAACGATGACACTGTGCGACGGTGCGTTTTCATGGTGCAAAAACCACGAGTTGTTTTCCCACAAATCCTTACTTTTGTGGTGAATTATTTCACCTAAACGCCCATACTCATAAATCCACATCTCGTCTCCAGTAAAGATGCTTTTGATAAATTTTGGGACGGATTAAGTCTTGGAAATCATGTTTTTGGCGATATCAACTCGGTCGGTTTTACATGAAATTCAGGTTAGTGGGTTGGTTGGTTGAAATGGTTATTTACCTGGAGTCCAATTAGCGCTTCCGCCACATCCTCGCTACCAATAAGTTATGCGGGTTATTCCTACTTGATTAGAACCAATCAGTACGATTGAGAAGCCTTATAAGGTTATTTATGTCTGAACCAGCCAGCTCTTCGAGGTTCTCAAAACGTGGTTTGCCAAGAGCGTTAAAAGCCTCGCTTTACATAGGGTAGGGCCTTCGCAAAAAAGTGGAAGATAGTTTCCTTTCTCCGCTGTTGATTACAACTGTGATAGTATGAATTATAGGGGATATCTAATTTGGCTGCGTGCTCTCGAAAGAAAAATTTTCTAATATATGGCGAACCCGTAACCGAATAAAAAAATTACAAAAATGTGTTCAATTTTTTCTTATAATATAAATTGAAAAGTTACATTTTTTTTGAAAGAAATTTTTTTTAACTTTGTGAATACTTCGAAAAGGTTTAATTTTATTGAAACATTAGGAATGAGTGAAACATAGTAAATTCAATTACCTTTAATCTGGTTATTTGGCAATATCTCAAAAACTACATTACTAAAAAAAGTTACTGCGCTCGATTTTGTATACTAATTGGATGATTTTATTCTGGGTTGAAAACATCCTGCCTTATTTGTAAACCTGTGTAATTAAAATGTTTAACTCCCCCCCTTTTGAAATTTATAGCAATTATTTCACTCATTTTCATGATCCGTTTTTGTATCTCCCATAAAAATGAAAATTTTTTACTTTTGCTCAAAAATCAAACCCTAGTTTTAAAAATTCTTTGAAGAGACGAAACCAAACGCACACAGTTAAGACATTACAAATTTAACGCTCAATTAACTTTGACGTACTTACATACAAACAGAGATAATTTAAAGCATAAAATTGTTCCGCGTGCGGCAAACGGGTATAAGAAAAAAAGGAACGCAAAGAAAAAACTCAAGAAAAAAGTGCAACCGAACATCTTTACATGGGAGCACACATCCACCCCTGCAAAAGCAATGGCATGAAAAATCATAAAAAATTTCATATACAGAAATATTTGATTTAATATACATACGTATATCTACACCTGAGCTCAGAATAATAAGAATGCGATGAATTACCAAGTTTTAACTAAATTGAGTTTTGTGCGTATTTTTTTTTTGTAATTTTATTATTATATATATAAAAGTATAGTGCATTCTAAAAGGTGGTTAAGTTTTAAGGGCCGGTGTTGGTTTTGAATAAAATAAAATTTTTTTAAGAAGTTGTTGTCATTTCTCTTTATTATGATAATATTGGTATAGTTCAATTACGCATAGAACCAAATATTGGCCAAATGACTGCCGCGGCCTCGGCGGCACACCTCCAAAGACCACCAACTGTAAATAGTTCCTTATCTAAAGGGTGGTTAAGTTTTAAGGGCCGGTGTTGGTTTTGAATAAAATGCAATTTTTTTAAGAAATTGTTCTCATTTCTCTTTATTATGATAATATTGGTATAGCTCAATTACGTATGGAACAAAATATCGGTCAAATAGCCGCCACGGTCTCGGCGGCACACCCCCATCCGATGGTCCAAATTTTCGATGACGCTGACGCCGAATTTTCTCATCCTTTAGCTCTTGAATTGTTGCTGACTTATCGACGTACACTTTTTCTTTCAAATAACCCCAACGGTGTCGTTGTCGTTTATGTGTAGTTCACATTCAACATCGGCCCTTGAAATTTAACCACCCTTTACAATAAAAAGTGAAAATCATAAAAATATAACAAATGAAAAAAAAAATCGCTCCGAATATTTTAAACTTTTAATTTAGAATTTTTAGGAAACTTCAGGGCGGGCAGTTTTATTGCCCACTCGATTTTAATATAATAAAGTGGAAGTTTGATGCCGGCCAAGAATTTTTTTTGCACAGAATGTTGCGAGTTTTCCTCCGGCATGGAAGCAAATGCTCAACACCTCAGCGAAAAAAAAGAACGAGAGTTTTAAGGCACTTGTATGAGTCTGCAGCAACAGCAAAGCTGCGCTCATGGCCTTAGATAGCCCCCCAACCACTTCAAGGGTAGTCGACTCCTATAAATCTAGGATGAACTATGTCGCTATAATATTTTCCGGGACACGTGGGTATCGGGGGTAAGAAGATCTCTGACTCTTTAGCTAGGATGGGCTCTGAGGCCAACTTATTTGGACCGGAACCCGTTCTGCCACTCCCTTCTGTCGCCATCAAAGCTACGGTTTGCAAACAGTTACTTCAACTCACAAGCGAGCTTGGCAGGCTGAGAGAGACTGCAGATGGACAAAACTGATGTTACCTGCCATATCCGACCGATTGTCGCAGTCATTTTGAAGGAACTGTAGGCAGCTGGTTATACTGATGGCGGGCCACTTTTTATAGGCCAAGCACATGGAAAAGGTAGGCATCTCAGACAGTGTACTCTGCCCAGCATGTGAAGAGGAGGATGAGACGGCGCACCACTTCCTGTGCGTCTGCCCCGCCTTCGCTCGAATCAGCTTTGAAGCCTTTGGCACTGATGTGTTAAGAAGCGACCACCTTAGCTCCTTGGCACCATAAGATCTACTCAGATTTCTTCGGACATCGGGTAGATGTAGAGAAAATTAAAATGGGAATCCCAGCAACTTGAGAATTGCACTTTCTTATACTTATAGGTACTTATCTTGAATGGACTATAAAACTGTATACTTAGAATTTTAGAAAAAATTAAAAAATAAATAAATTTTGAATGTTAAACATTTTTGTATATTTTCTTGGGATTTGTTAAATTTTTATGAATTTCCCACAAAGTTTGCAACTTTGAGTTCCATTGTTTTTGTTGTAAAATGCACTACACTTTTCGACAAAAAAAAAAAGAAAATTAAATACAAAAAAAAATCGGTTAAAGTCTGGAAATTCGTCACGCTTCTATTATTTTGAGCACAAGTGTACATATAGGTATACCTGTTTATGAAAGAAATGGTCTGAATTATTAGTGAATTTGAGTTTCACTCGTATTTTGCTACCGGCAGTCACTTGAGGCCGAGCTTACCTGAAGTAATTTCAATGCACGAAAAATAAATGACTTTTTTCACATGAATTCGTATTCACCGATACATATAAATATATCCATCCACATGCACATTAGTAAAATATGACGTATTAAAACCAGATAAGTATAAAAATATGCGATTAAGGCATTGGAGCATATAAACATAAATACATACACACACCCACACGCACACTCATTGTTCCCGCCAGCATTCAGCATCCAGCATTTAGCACTTTGTCGCTATGCAGTCAGCTGCTCCTCTTGAAGATTTCACACTTCGCACCAATTACTACCACCGGCCTATATGACTTTACAATTACAAATTGCTTGACATTCATAATGTCAAAATTAACGCCCGACATAAACGCAAATGCACACACATGCGCATTTACAAAGCATACATACGCACGCATAGACGCTTACGCAGTGTGCACATCTCCCTATTTTCGTTCTTCCACTCGAGAGGCAGCCACCCAGGCGACAAGCAGCTGCCAACGACAACTTCTCGCCACAGTCAATTTGGCAGCAAAATAAGAGTAATTTCTAAAGGAAATGGTGGCACAAGGCAGGTGTAGAAGGGGGTTTGTACGTTCGCTTGTGCGGAGCTGCAAAGAAGTCACTCGGCACATCTTGGGTGCCCATGGAAGCATTAATCCTTTTGCCCTTCACACCGGCAAGGTTGCCTAGCAGCTAACCACTCGTTCATTTAAATACTGGCTGAGTGTAATTTTGGTGCGGAAATGTTTGCTGCTGCCAGCGCTGCTGCTGCTGTTGCATCTGTAGTTGACAATATTACGAATACGTTAAATAAATTACAACTATTAAGTGTTATAGAAATAAAATAATCGTTATACATTTATGAACTTACATAAGGATAGGTATATGAAGAAGGTAGTTTAATATCCGGATTTCTTATAGCTTTTGTAAAATGTAATCATTTAAAATGGTGTTTTTTGGGTGTTTTTTTAAAGAGTGTAAAATGGAAGCGAAAAAAGATTTTTTATTTTTGTTTTGAGTATTTTATTTCTTGATCTACTGTTAAAAAACAAAACATTTTGTTAGCTATACGAGGTTCATTCAAAAAGTTGTCAGCCTTCAAAAAATGTTCTTCCAAAAACAGGTATGTCACTAACGACATGTATTTCGGGACTTACAGGTGTCTGAAATCAAAATTACAAAAAAGTTCTTGTTCAGTATGAATGTATTTATCGTATGAACTACGATCTTAAAAAACAATTTTGACAAAATGGTGGACGTTTAAAGAAGAAAAACCGTTTTTCATCCTTTTTGCTGTTGAAGTTAAGGTCCGAAAAATATACTAAAATTTTTTTTCCAAATAATCGTAGCTCACATGATAACGACATCAATTCCACGTCATTTAAATTTTATTTCAATAAATTGGGTCAGTAGAACCGGCTATATCTGTGTCCATTGTCCAAGTGAAGACTATGTTTTGAAGGCTGACAACTTTTTGAACGCACCTTGTATGGTCAAAAGAAAATTTTTATTTTTTTACAACGGCTTAGAAAATAAAAGACTGAAAACAAAAATGAAAAATCTTTTTTTGTTTCCGTTTTACACGCTTTTAAAGAAACACTCTAAAACACCATTTCAAATGAGGCGAGGGCCTTAAATGGGAAGAGCGCGCAAGCCGTTAAAGCCGCTGGCTAAACAACGCTTAAGGGTGTATTCTAGTCTAGAAATATGAAAAAATCGAAATTTTTTTTTTCAAAGTAGTTTAAGTATTCAAAAACATCTCCCTAAAAGGATTTTTCAAAATTCGAATTATTTTCGAAGTTACAACTATTTTATTGACGCGACAGCTAGACTGGTTTGAGGGGACGGCAAACTTTAAACGTGTTTTTCTTGAAACTTTTTCTTTCGATATAGCCGGCACGATATCTCAAGATCTAATCAACCAATTTGCTTGAAGTTTGTCATGAATATTCTTTAAATATATCTCTATCGGATGAAGCATGAAAGACAGGAAATTTCGATTTTTAATATGTGTAAACAATTCGAGAAAGCTTAAAAGTTAGGGGAAAATCGAGCTCAATTTTTGAGTAGCCGCCATTTTATGAAAAAAAAAATGTTCTCTTTTCTTCTGCGTCATACGATAATGACATTCATATTAATTAAGAATTTGTCATCGTTTTTTTATCAGATGACCACAAGGGTAGGAATCGTGACGACGAGGACACTGCCTTTTGTTTTCCCCTTTCACTCAAGGACGCATAATTCCATTTTTTTTAGATTTATTTTGTGTGCTCTTAATATATAAATAAATAAATGATAAAAAAATGGATAGTAAAAATATCAATAGTTTTTTTTTTATTCACCGTCAAAAAATGCTCGAAGTTCGGAACTTTAGACTAGAATACCCCTTAAGGGATCAGTAATAAAGTTTTAAATTTTATCTCACGATTTTCTTTTTCATATTTAAATTTATTTTGTTGTTTTAATCTTTTTTACTATTTACAAAATCAAAACTTTTTTCCCATTTATAAATCCATACTAGCTGCATGAAATTACCCCATTTAAAATCGAGTTTAGGTCTGAAACAAAAAAAAAAGTTATTAGTAAAAAGTAGACTGAACCACGATGGTTGAAGTTTCAAAAAACAAAACTAAAAAATTAAAAATAGCGGACTTGAAATTTTAACAGCAAATTGGTAAAAAAAGGTTAAATATAATATTATTTCCTAAATATGATTACTCCAAACAAGCATGGCAGGAGAAATAAGAACCTGCCTAGGGTAATAAAAAATCGAGCTATTATGCTTGATTACTTATATTTGAACCATTTTTCCACTGTTTTGAAAAGAACTTAGTAGGACTGGAGACAAAAAAACTTTGGGAGGTCACACAAAAAAAAAATCGCGCTAACTTTGCGAATCTATTGAGTGTTTGATAGGTATACTTTCTGAAAATATTAATAAAGTCCGCCGGCTGATTTGAGTTGCGATAAAATTGTCGCTTCGTGTGCTCCCCTTAAGAGTCTGTATTGTTTCCAGATGATTAGCTTAAAATCGATTTATAATAACTCGCCATTAAAGCAGTTTAACGGGATGGTCTTTTTCCATTTAGACAGAAGGCTAGGTTAGGTTATGGTGGTAGTCGCTCCGTATGACCAACTCACTCAGACCTCACACGTCCGTTGTGATACCACTGTGCGACACGGGGACCTGGATTATTTACTTTCATGAAACCATTTTGAGGCTCTTATGAAGCGCAGGATTGGTCTAATCCCCGCGCCAGACAGTTCAGTAAGAGAATTGAAAAAGTGTTTACCTAGACAACTTGCTCTGATTTTAGCTAAGGCTAGACAATTGCAAAGGAAGTGCTCTACTGTTTCTTCCTCCTCCTCATCTCTACAGCTTCTACAATATTGATGGGATCAAGGAATGCCTTCCAAATAGTCAGTGGCCAGTGACACAATCCACGACCTTCGAGATATCTTCTCTTGAGAGGCTAAGCAATTCCTTTGCCCTTTTCTTGTTTATTTGCGGCCATAGTAACTCAGCTGTTACGCATGTGTCTTCATCTCTCTATGCTCCATTGGCCTCTTGGATATTCTTAATTATTAAGTTGTTCGTGGCTATAAGTATCCTAATGAGACTTCCATCACTGAGCAGTACAATAGTAGAACATTTCCAGGCTACCTCATCAGCTCTACAGTTTCCCTCAATATATCTGTGGAATCTCCCGGAACCCAAATAAGGCCGACCTTGAATACGACGCTAATATCATTTAGGGCTGCTCGGCATTCCTGTGCAACTTTTGATCTTAGTATAGCCGCATTCATTGATTTAATGGCCGCTTGGCTATCCGAGAATATATTTATAGTCGTTTTTGTTACGGCATGCATATTTAGGTATGTAGCCACTTCTTTTATGGCTGAAACCTCTGCCTGATAGACGCTGCTGTACAGTCTGGTAGTCGAACGGATAGTTCCAGTCCTAATTCCTTCGAAAAAACTCCATAGCCAACCTTATCGTCTAGCTTGGAACCATCTGAATAAAAACTTTATCCCCCCCCCCCCCCTTCTCCATGGCATTGGTGTCTGCCACTCCCTTCTTGATGGTATACCTGTCTTGAAGAGCTTGTCGAAGGTAAGTCTAGGAGTAGAATAGTGTATCTCTTTTTTGTGACTGTTCAGAGTGTGCAAAATACAGGCGTGGCCAAACCGCCGTTCTTTCCATAGCGCCATACTTTTGAGTCTAAGCGCCGAGGCGGCGGCCACGTTTTTCCCTACGAGATTTAGTGCAGGCAAATTGATTAGCACTTCTAGCGCTTTGTTTGGGGTATTTCTTAAAGCACCAGAGATGCATAAAAGAGCTGTTCTTTGGACCTTACTCATGATTTTAGCGTAACTCGCCTTTAGAGCTGATGGCTACCATACAAGTATTCCATATTGTATTAAGATTGGTCTAACTACCGAAGTATATAGCCAATGAGTAACGCGAGGTGTTAACACCCATTTAATACCGACCGCTCTTTTGCAAGTACATAATGCAACGTTGCGCCTTTTTTACTCTTTCCTCAATATTAGGTTTCCATGTGAGTTTCCTATCTAATATGAGTCCTAAGTACTTGACATTCTCTCTCAAAGAAATCTCCACACCCTTGAAAACCAGCGGGGAGATTATAGGAAGCCTATGTTTCTTTGTGAAGAGAATTATTACAGTTATTGCGTGGTTAGTAGCGAGTCCCTTACTCTCAGTCCAGCTCCTAAGCGTGGCCATGTTAGAGCGCAGAATATCCATTTAGAAAGAAACACTCAAAGAAAAATTTGAATTCCTTGTAGAGGTGATGCTTCTTGTCACAAAGTAGAGCCTTAGGGCTAACTATGATACTTCGTACTTGGAATTAAAATTTGTGAGGCTATTGAAATTTAAGGAAAATATCAATCAACTAAAGCGATAAAAACTACTTTTTCAAGGTACGACATCTTTTTTTTTGATTTTTATTGGGTAGTCGGAAAAGTCTTTTCGTATTTTGTCAATAGATGTCGTTGGAGTCATCTATCTCCAGTGCTACCAATCACATTGTGTCATATCATATGGTGTTAGAAAGGTGACATTTTAAGCTTCATTTAACCAAAAAAAATTAAATTCGGAAAAGTTGAAAAAAAGTTATAGCTGTTCAAAAATGAGTGAAAATAATGAAGAAACTCGCTATATTTTGAAATTTTTGTATAAAAAAGGGAAGAATGCCTCGCAAGCCACCAATGAAATTTGTGAAGTTTACGGAGACGATGCTGTATCAGTTCGTATAGCACAACAATGGTTCGCTCGCTTTCGTTCTGGAAATTTCGATGTGTAAGATGCACCTCGCTCCGGTCGACCTATCGTTGAAAAAGTCGATGAAATTATGGAAAAGATTGACCAGGACTGTCACATAATGCCATGACATCGCCAAGGCACTAAACATTCATCATCAAACGGTTTTGAACCATTTAAAAAAGGCTGGTTACAAAAAGAAGCTCGATGTGTGGGTACCACATGAATTGTCTGTGAAAAATTTAATGGACCGAATTAACATCTGTGATTCTTTGCTCAAACGAAATGAAATCGAACCATTTCTGAAGCGAATGGTAACAGGAGACGAAAAGTGGATCAAATACGACAATAATGTGCGAAAAAGATCATGGTGCAAGGGTGGTGAAGCTCAACAAATGGTCGCAAATCCAGGATTGATGCCTCGAAAGGTTATGCTGTGTGTTTGGTGGGATTGGAAAGGAATCATCCACTATGAATTGCTCCTGCCTGCTCGAACGATTGATTCTACACTTTATTGTCAACAACTGATGAGATTGAAGCAAGCAATCGAAAAAAAACGGCCAGAACTGATCGGCAGAAAGCGCGTCGTCTTCCATCAGCGCTAGGCCACACACATCTTTGATGACTCGGCAAAAACTGGGAGAGATTGGGTGGGAAGTTTTGATGCATCCACCATATAGCCCTGACCTTGCACCATCGGACTACCATTTGTTTCGGTCAATGCAGAACTCCCTTAAGGGAGTAAAGTTGGCTTCAAGAGAAGCCTGTGAAAATTACTTGTCGCAGTTTTTCGCCGAGAAATCACAAAAGTTTTACACTGATGGAATAATGTCTCTAGAAGAAAAATGGCAAAAGGTGGTCGACCAAAATGGTACATATTTGGTTTAATAAAGTTCATTATAAATATAAAAAAAAATGAGTTGAAGTTTGACTAGAAATACGAAAAGACTTTTTCGACTACCAATATATTCATTTTCCTTTTTATTATCTATCAAGTAATGGTGTCTTTAATTTCATGTATCCTAATGATTTTTTTTTCTATTTAAAGCTTTTTTTGATGGAAGCACAAAAGGCTTTCTCTATTTCACATGAGATCTGCCCAATAGCACTCGTATACTGCAAAACCCACTTTCTTTTAACTAAGAACAATACAGAACTAAAGTACTATTCTAAAAATGCTGAAAGTAAAACTAATTATTTATTCAATAAAAACATCAGTGTGGAGATTGGTGGAAAGGTATATAAAATATTAAAAATGAGGAAGGTGGCCCACGCGTTATCATCCCTCGGCATCGATTTTTTCTTAGCTGTCTTTACTGACATGAAAATTTTGCTTGAGAGCAAGAAAGAATCCGAGGTTGTTATGCTTACGAATTATCGAGTGTTTGAAATATTAAATGGTTTAAAATTTTTGAGAGAAAATAAACAAAACTTCGAGTTATTGTTTGTCGAGTGTTTCTATTTAACTGCTAATGTTTTACATATTCATAATGTGAATTAATTAATCTTTGACAAGAACTCATTTATACGGGTTTGCTTCGAAGCACATTGCTGCTGCTCAGACTTTTCAATAATTTTTTAAGGAGAAAAAGTGTCTGATTAGCTGGTTCATCAGTTTCGTTTTGTAGAAAAAAAATGAAGCTCTTGCTACCTTAACTGATACCTCTGCCAAAGGTCCTGATGTATCGTCTTCATCTTCATTGTTGTTCTTTTCATTCGTATCTGTTGCAGATAAAGTTTCGCCATCGGTTAGTGATCCTGAGACAGCAACGTCATCCACGTTCATCCACTTGAACATAGTCAGAAAAACTCACACCGGTGATGTCAACTATTGGTGCCATTGTTGGGTCTTCATCATCCATTAATTATTTGCGAATTGTACTGATCTTCTCTTACGAAGCCCAGCAAGGGTTTTTCAGCAATCGTCAAACATAGTACTCATATTTAATACAAATTTTTAATCTGTATACAAACGAAGTGATTCGTGCGGAACGTGTGTCAAAATGTGCTTATGTTTTATGCATAACACGCTACCACGCACAGTAAAGATATTTTTAGAGGGGTCCCAAAGTTTAAAGTTCTTACTAACACACCAAGAAACTTTGCAAATTTGAATTGTCGAGTGTTTGACCAGTTCGAATTACCGCATCGTAGCAATGACGAGGTGAGAATAGCAATATCACGGCTAAAGAACAACAAAGCCGCGGGCGCCGACGGACTGCCGGCTGAGCTATTCAAACATGGCGGCGAGGAGCTGGTAAGGTGCATGCATCAGCTCCTATGCAAAATATGGTCGGATGAAAGCATGCCTGCCAATTGGAATTTAAGTGTGCTCTGCCCAATCCATAAGAAGGGCGTTCCTGCAATTTGTGCCAATTACCGCAGTCTTCTAAATATCGCCTATAAGGTTCTAGCGAGCGTATTGTGTGAAAGGCTGAAGCCCACCGTCAACCAACTGATTGGACCTTATCAGTGTGGCTTCAGACCTGGAAAGTCTACCATCGGCCAAATATTCACAATACGCCAAATCTTGGAAAAGACCCATGAAAGGAGAATCGACACACACCATCTTTTCGTCGACTTCAAAGCTGCATTCGACAGTACGGAAAGGAGTTACCTGTATGCCGCTATGTCTGAATTTGGTATCCCCGCAAAACTAATACGGCTCTGTAAGATGACGTTGCTCAACACCAGCAGCGCCGTCAGAATTGGGAAGGACCTCTCCGAGCCGTTTGATACCAAACGAGGTTTCAGACGGGGTGACTCGCTGCCGTGTGACTTCTTTAACCTGATGTTGGAGAGCATCGTACGAGCCGCAGAACTTAATCGCTCAGGCACAATATTTTATAAGAGCGTACAATTGTTGGCGTATGCCGATGATATTGACATCATCGGCCTTAACAACCGCGCTGTTAGTTCTGCCTTCTCCAAACTGGATAAAGAGGCAAAGCGAATGGGTTTGGTGGTGAACGAGGACAAAACGAAGTACCTCCTCTCTTCAAACAAACAGTCGGCGCACTCGCGTATCGGCACTCACGTCACTATAGACAGTTATAATTTCGAGGTTATAAAAGACTTCGTTTATTTAGGAACCAGCATTAACACCGATAACAATGTCAGCCTTGAAATCCAACGTAGAATCTCTCTTGCCAACAATTGCTACTTTGGACTAAGTAGGCAACTGAGCAGTAAAGTCCTCTCTCGACGAACAAAACTAACACTCTACAAGACTCTCATCATGCCCGTCCTAACGTATGGCGCAGAAGCTTGGACGATGACAACATCCGATGAAGCGACGCTTGGAGTGTTCGAGAGAAAGATTCTGCGTAAGATTTTTGGACCTTTGCACGTTGGCAACGGCGAATATCGCAGACGATGGAACGATGAGCTGTATGAGCTTTACGGCGACATAGACATAGCGCAGCGAATAACGATCCAGCGGCCTCGTTGGCTGGGTCATGTCGTCCGAATGGATACAAACGCTCCGGCTTTGAAAGTATTCGATGCGGTACCAGCTGGTGGTAGCAGAGGAAGAGGAAGGCCTCCTCTGCGTTGGAAAGATCAGGTGGAGAAGGACTTGGCTTCACTTGGTGTGTCCAATTGGCGCCGGTTAGCACGAGAAAGAAACGACTGGCGCGCTTTGTTAAGCTCGGCCAAAATCGCGTAAGCGGTTATCGCGCCAATTAAGAAGAAGAAGAAGCAATGATTTTTTCGTTCGAGTTACTGAGTGCATAAAAATGTATGGACATAATTCGAAAGATTTTGTAGGGGATTCCTGATAACTTTGAATTAGTGAGAGGTTCGAAATATCGCGGGCTTGAATTAACGAGAGTCCACTGTACTTAAAAATTGTTTTCATCTTCACCTTTAAGTTGGCATCAGTATACATTTTTGCTTTTAAGTTTAGTCTTTCTTTCTCTGCTGTTTACTTTTTGCCAAACCGAAAAGACTAGGCTTTGAACTAAGTTTTTCTAAACGCCTCACAACTTGAATGAAAAGCATCGATTGAACGCAAACAAAGTTTTCGTTTAAAAAGTTCCTATCCCTACTTTCAAATCAGAAATGGTTCTTGGGTTATTATCATTTGTTATATTTTATTATCATGGAACCTCCAAAATAGAAGTACAAGTCGTTACAGACGCCTGTCGTGTGACTTAGGTAGGCTGCTTAAATTATAATGGCATTTTTGAACCGAGTCTTCAAAATTATTTCCATTTAGGTAGTAGACTTTTACAATTTTTATGCGTTCTGTGCCCCTAACCAAGCCTAAAGGTTCTCATATAACAGCTGGCAAATAATGATCGTAGGACGACAGTTTAAATCAAACCAGTTGGTGTTAATAGGGCAGAAATTTATTGCACGATCTCTTATCCGTACGAGCATACCTATGTATTTTTATTTACATATATATGTCGTCATAATATCTCCCAATGTGCAATTTTATAAATATGAATTTCATCTTTTTTTCAGGTACATTTGACCGCTAAAAGGTATGAGTTTAATATACTTAAAAAAATAGAAAAAAAGAGTAAGAAATTATCCGAGGCTATTATGCTGAGTGGACGTATTGACATTAAGATACAGAAAGTTAGCTACTTAGGATTTTTGCGTCCACTCGATTTTTAATCACCTTTGCCCAAGCCGTCTTATGTATTGAATTAACATACCGCCCAGTTTTCTCTATTTTCGAAGATAATTTGGCACTTAAAAAAATAAACTTTTAATGGCAAAAAATTATTAGGTTTCAAACCAGTTTTTAATTTTACAACAACTATAACTAATTCCACTCAGTAATGCGATAATGTCTTAAATTACTTGGTTTGTATGTACATATGTACGTAAGCTTATTTGCGCATGTCAGCTGTTTTCCTACTAATTCTCAAACAAAATAAATTTCTAGCAGACAGTCGAAAGGCAAATATGTAACGCTTGAATGCATTTTGCAATTGAAAAAGTGCTGGCGTTTACGTAAAACTAATTGTTTACAATAAAAATAAAAAAAAAACGACAAAAAACGTAATGCAAATAATGAAGTAAATAATAAAATAATAATCAAGAAAATGTCTCAATTACATGAATAAGTATAATGACAGTTCGAATTGCTAAAAATGCTTAGTTCGAATTTTATTATATTAGAAAAAATATAAGGGGTGGTTAAGTTTCAAGGGCCGGTGTTGATTTTGAATAAAATACAATTATTTTAGGAAATTATTGTCACTTCTTCTTATTATGATAAGATTAGTATGGCTCAATTACGTATGGGATAAAATGTCGGCCAATTGGCCAGCGCGGCCTCGGCGGCACACCTCCATCCGATGGTCCAAATTTCGATGACGCTGAGGCATAATTGAGGTTCTATGCCGTTAATGTGCCGAGTTATCTCATCCTTTAGCTCTTGAATTGTTGCTGACTTATCGACGTATACCTTTTCTTTCAAATAACCTCAAAGAAAGAAGTCCAACGGTGTCAAATCACATGATCTTGGCGGCCAATTGACATCGCCGCGACGTGAGATTATTCGCCCATCAAATTTTTCGCGCAAAAGAGCCATTGTTTCGTTAGCTGTGTGACAAGTGGCACTGTCCTGCCGTCCTGTTGAAACCACATATCGTCCACATCCATATCTTCCAATTCGGGCCATAGAAAGTTCGTTATCATCTCACGATAGCGAACACTATTCACAGTAACTGCCTGACCGGCCCCATTTTGGAAAAAATACGGCCCAATGATGCCGCCGGCCCATAAATCGCACCAAACAGTCACTCTTTGTGGGTGCATTGGTTTTTCAGCAATCACTCTTGGATTATCATTCGCCCAAATGCGGCAATTCTGCTTATTGACGAATCCACTGAGGGGAAAATGTGCCTAATTATTGAAGATGAAGTGCGCGATATGCATTTTGATTTGATTCATAATAAGCCTGATTAGCTTTAACGCGTTGCTCGATTGTATTGTATCTTTCCATGATTCAAATTGAGTTAGTCTGGAACTGAACAATTTTAAATGAAATGCAGAAAAAGCTTGATGTTTAGGTGTGATTGACATTCAACATCGGCCCTTGAAATTTAACCACCCTTTATATAAAAAATTTGTTTATAAAATTTATTTTTATTTTTTATACATTGTTTTTTTTTCTATAAAATTTTTATTTTTCAATGAAAATCTGCGAACTATTGTATATATAAGTACAATGAATATAATTTTATTAAAAAAAATCGAATATTTTACAAGTCACTTCTTAGAAAAACTATGTATTTGCATTTGAATTAGTTATCATTAACAAGCGTATACTGTACCTGCATGACAAGGTTCGATTTCCATAAATGAATAGTCAATGACAAGTCTACTTATTTTTAATTATAGGTACAATTTAATTTCAAATGTTTTAGACTTTCGTACTTTTTGTTTTTGTTTTTTTTCTCGTTTTGCGTTTTCCTACTCGATAAGGTATTAAAGTACTGCAGTTAGTAATTTGCGCACAAAGTTCAAAATAATTTCACGCTTCTTTATTTAAAGTCTGCTATTGTTGCATTTTATTACTCAGCTGATAAAAAATTAATGAAGCATTTTTTGAATCTGTGATACTTGGCCAATCAAGTCAGCTGGTGCTAGCGGAAAAAAGCAATTTCGACAGTAAGCTGTTATATTTATACAAGTGTGTGTGTGTGTGTGTGTGGTGAGCAGTTGAGCGATAAACCGGTCCGCGTTTGTCTTCAAAATATTAGTCATACCATGCTACTAATTTGCTATTTATTTGTGTGCATGCAAGATCATAAACACATTAGGGTGGTTAATCTTGGTTGAACAAATTTTTTTTTTCGATTTCAAAATGATGTAACTATTTTTTCTGAAGCATAGCAATATTAAAAATTCACCACATATTGATGAGTATTGACCCTATTTATTTATTCATTTTGTAATTTCAACTAATTTTTTTTATAAAAATATAATTCATACTACAACAAGAACCATATAAAGTAAAGTTTCGAACTTTGGGCAAAATTTGTAAAATTTTCATCAATATTTCAAACTTTTTACTCTGAGTTTTTAGACAAATTTCGGGTATGCAGTTTAATAGGTAATTGAATTTTGTTATATGAAGCGCATGATGTGTGAGAATTTTTTCGGACGCTGTCTTGTGCACTTTCTCCATTTAAAGCTACATAAAACTGTACATTTCTTTATATGGAAGAAAACACTCAACACAGTCAGGAGAAAAATTTTGAAAAATCAAAGCAATTTTTTTAACCACTTCAAACTATAAAAAAAAAAAATTTTACTCTCCACCTTTTTGGATAGCTAAAAAGACTAACTAACAGGTGTTATTTTGTATAGCCCACTATTTCGGTAAATGTCACTTTTGAAGTTGTCATTTTTTGATATTTGACAAGTAGAAACCACGCCATTAATAAAAATAGAACGATACACGCTTAAACAACGCATTGAAATTATTAAAATTCACTATAAAAATGGTGAAAATTGGCAGAGACGATTCGTAAAACTCGAACATCATCGTTCATGGATCATCGTGAAGCACCTTGTCGGACCGCAATACAGAAATTGGTGTGATGAATAAAACCCGTGCACGTCGCTCAAGAGCAGCCGAAAATATTGCTGTTGTTTGTTGAAAGTGTTGAGGTAAACCCGTGCACGTCCATTTCTCGTCGTTCTTTGGAATTAGGCATTCCACAAACGTCATTACACCGTATTTTGCATAAAGATTTGGGCCTTAAGGCTTATAAAGTACAGTTAACATAAGAACAACGTCGTGTCTTTGCTGATTGGGTCGTTGAAATGCATGAACATGATCCGGAATTCCATCGAAAAATCATCTTGAGTGATGAGGCCCATTTCCACCTCGGTGACTTCGTCAACAAGAAAAATTGTCGGATCTGGGGCTTAGAAAATTCAAGAATTATTGTTGAAAAGCCTCTCTATCCTCAACGTTTGACTGTTTGGTTCGTTTTATGGTCCGGTGGTGTCATAGGACCTTACTTTTTCGAAAATGAAGCTGGAGCAACAGTTACGGTGAACGGTTTGCGCTACTTCAACAAACCGACGCTACGTGCCACACAAGCAACGATCACCATTGATCTTTTATCAAAATAACACCTCTTTTTGGAAAACCCTTCAGTTTTTAAAATACTTTGCCGAATAATGTCCACAGAATTTTTTTTTTATAATGTCAAGAAAGAAAGACTTTGTTAAGAGTCATAAATTCCAAACCCAATCAAGCAGCAATTTTTAGCTGTCAGGAATTGATTAAAACTTTATTGAGGAAAAAAATATACCTCTAATTTGGCATAGTTTTTAACTAAAACTAATTAGTCTCTTAAATCGAATATCTCGAAAACGGTTAAGTTCTAAAGTTTAATTTATGTCATAAAACCAAATTAATCAGAAATTAGCAAAATAAAGTCCTTAGCACGACTTTCCCTGTGATTAGAGTTCTTACTTTTGGAAAAAAGTTAACCACCCTAATGCTTGTGAATTAATAATGAGGTATTTAGCGCTAACGATCGTTTACATGCATTGCTAATGTTTTTATGCATCATGAATAACTGTAGTAAATAAATTTACAAATTTATTTGTTTATTTTCTTGGCGAGGCAGGAAAATGTTTTTACTGAATCAGCTAGAAATATTATGCGATTTATTTCTTCCTGAGAACATTGATATTTATATGTGTATGCGCAAAAGTAAAGTGATACATAGGTGTACATTGAGTGCCCAGCTGATGAAAAAGTAGCTTAACCGATTCGAATGATTTATTCCCATACTGGGCCAGCTGAAGTTTTCAAGAATGCCAAATGGAAGCCAAGTGTTTCTACATTTAAACTCATCAACTTGTACGGAGCATCTCTCGTTCTAGGAGACATTCAACTCAACTGCTGGATCACTAAGTCTCAGACCAATTCCAGGAAGTAAGTAGATGGTTTGGTTCAGGCTAAAAAGCCCATTGTATTCGAATCGCTTGGAAGTAAAAGGGTAGATAGTTAAGGGGGAAAAGAGAGAAGTCGCATAAAGAAAGAGATAGGATAGAATAGAGACATAGAGGTAGCTAGACCTGTGAGAATTTTCCATATGCTTCGGCAAATCTGAAAATATTCTTCAGTTTGAGAGAACGAATTTTATTCATTCTCGTGACAACGGAACCCAATTCTCTTAGCCTTGCTCTAGCAATGGCAGGACACTCACTCAGCGCTATCCGCCTCCTCTAAGCAGCACAGGCAAATCGGGTATTCAATCAAGTAGATCGTGAGATACAAGCTTTCACACATTAACGGGAATTAATGTGTTTCGCACTTTTAACGAGTGGTTCTCAAAAGCTTCGTCGACAAGGTTAGAAGAGTTTTCTTTATATCAAGGTCGTAGTTGACACCCCTATAAGATTTAACTTCTACAAGAATTGAGGCCATTTAACTTTCATTTGCGTTCTGTGGATGGACTGATAATCCTCTGTGAGCTGAATCAGATCTTTTCGTAAAATCACCCGCAGCGTTGAGACTCATTTCTGCCCATTATTTGGAATTTATATGTTACACAATAGCACCTAATTTGTAATACGAGGGGTGCCTTTTATATTTCGGGATTAGAGAACAAAAACAAATTTTAATCGAAAATCACTTTTTTGTTTTTCAAAATATTCTCTATGAAGATCTATACACTTTTGCATGCGTTTGAACCAATTGTCGAAGCACTTTTGCCACTCTCAATGAGGTACCTCCAAAACATACATTCTGAATGCCACAACCGCTTCTTCAGGTGTCGAAAAACGTTGACCTCTCAGTTTATTTTTTACGTACGGAAATAAAAAGAAGTCATTCGGTGCCAAGTCAGGACTATATGGCGGATGACCCATTAATTCGATGTTTTGGGTGCTCAAAAATGCAGTTGTTTGAGCCGATGTGTGAGAGCTCGCATTGTCCTGGTGAAGAGTGATCCGTCTTTGGCGATTGGTTTTCCTAATTTCTTGGAAGACAACTGGTAAACAAATGGTTGTGTACCACTCAGAATTTACTGTTCTGCGTTGTTCTAGTGGTAGGGTTGTGACATGTCCAGTTTTTCCGAAAAAACAGGCGACCATTTGCTTGGAAGTGCTTCGTGCGCGAACAACTTTTGTTGGATTTGGCTCATCTTGAAACACCCATACAGTCGACTGCTGTTTACTTTCGGGCTCATACGCGTAAATCCATGATTCATCACCTGTCACGATGTCATAGACGTGTTTCGAAGTCCGCGATCGTATTTTTTGAGCATTTCCTTCGACCAATCGACACGAGCCTTTTTTCGAGCGATTGACAAATTGTGTGGGATCCAACGCGAACAAATTTTTTTGGCAGTCAAATGTTTATGCAATATTGAATGTGTGCTGGTCCCACTAATGCCTAAGATTGTCTCAATCTCACGATAGGTCACATGACGATCTTGCAATATCAGTTCGCGCACAGCATCAATGGTTTTCGGAACAATCACTGATTTTGGACGACCTTCTCGAAATCCGTCTTGGAGTGAACTACGACCACGATTGAGTTCACCATACCATCGATAAACACTGGCCCTTGATGGAGCTTCATCCTCAAAAAATGAATTAAGTTCATCCATGCAATGTTGCTGAGTTAATCCACGTCGAAAGTTGTAAAAAATAATCGCACGAAATGTTCACGATTTAATTCCATTTTTGGACCGAGATGAATCTTTTAAGTTACTGTAAACAACAAAAATAGCGCTGTTATTTCAAAACGTTCTGAGTACGTAAAAGCCAAAAAATGTCAAACTTTGTGATACAGCTGTCAGTTGCCAGATTGCAACACCAGGGTTGCCAAATCCCGACATATAAAAGGCACCCCTCGTACGATCAAAAAATGCTTCACCTTTTTGCTGAGTTCCTCATGTTTGGTGGGATATATTTTGGCGCACCTCGAAAACCATAAACATCTCATAGTTATTCGGTTGATTTTTTTATTTTACGTTTTACATTCAGTTGGAAATGTTATGCGCTAACGGTAAATGCGTAAATAAGTGAGCAATCAATTGCGTACAAATCGAAACGCATCAGTGAGTAAAGAAGCCTTATTTTGCGTAATGCTTGCTGTCAAACAATCTGAATATTTTTTACATATGTATTAAGCTATGTTAATGTAAATTTTTATTAAAAAATATTGAAAATTGACAAATTTATGTAAATAAACGTAACGAGTTAAAAAAAATTATGGTAGTTGCTATCGTTGCACAGTAGTTGCTATCGTTGCACGTAGCCGTTTTATTTTTTTGACAAAATGGTGGTGATTTGAATTTCGATGTGTGTTTTTCCCCATTTTTTTGATTTTCAACAGGCCCAAAAAATAGTTATTTTCAAAATTTTGAAAATCGAAAATATGTGCAACGATAGCCATTGCGATAGCAAAAGTTTTGAAAAAAAAGACAATTAAAATCGGTTCATTAGTTTTCGAGAAATCGTTGCCACCGTATCAAAAAAAGCCGTTTCGGGCAAACGCGTTTGAAATAAAGCATCGTATCGTAAGCGCTACGGGGCCGAACCGACATACCTTCCTCTTTATAATGAAATAAACATGCGATCAGTTATATTAAAAAAAAGCATTTTGCTTTGAATATCAAAAAAACACCTCTTATTAAACACCTTATACTTTTCTTGTTTGAAAATTATTAAATTTTTGCAAATTTTATGCACATTTAGAAAAATACTATTGGGACGGGCCGCTTCTCAGCTGACGTTTTGTGGTTACAATAAAACTATTTTTGTAGTGAAATCGTTTTTCGTTTTCGTTTGCTATCTTTTTGAAGCAACTCGTTGAAACTCATTGTTACAAAAAAAAAAAAACAACTTCGAAAACTACTGCAAAGAAAAAAAAACACCACAAAAAAACAAGTCGCTTATTATTTGCTTGTTATTTTTCTGCTGTTGCTTTTGTTTGTAAGGAAATAAATTGCCATTAAGGAATCAGAAAAGCAATCCTGAGCCTTCAACCAGTCGGAGAAAATAGAAATGAATCTCATTATTTTGTCGCCAGTTATGCAGCACGAAATCTGTCCCCGCCGCAATTCTGTGCATTTTCATGCTATTAAATGATGTGCGAAATTTACGCACTCGTCAACCCGCTGTCCGCTGCAATTCTGTTCAAGCGGTCATTGTAATGCGTTTATTTATCTATTTTTCTTGAAGGGTTCGAATTTTCTTATGATATAAAAAATAATTAAATCTATGATAACATAAATTATGAATCATGATGATGATTAATTATTTTTTATTGAAAATATGTATTGAATCGCAAAGTCATGTTGGGACGTGTTCTCGTTTATTCGATCAAACAAGAAGTGAAAAAATGTGTGATTCAATGAATTGACATAATTGACATTTAGTCTGTGTAATATACATAGGTGATACCAGATTTGTGATATATTATCCATTTCAACATTTTTTTTATATCATAAAAAATTAAATTTATGATAACACAAAGTTGGAATCATGATGATGCTAAAAAAAAATTTGATACAAAAAAAAAAAATTTTTTAACTTAGAAATTCCTTCCGCTCTTATTATTTTGAGCGCAGGTGTAGCAACATTTGCATGCACACTCGCATGATCATTTTACAGCTACTAAGCTTGAACTTGAGTAACGAGCAGCAGCTTGCATAAACTGTCCTTTGGTCGGCCACTTATCAAGCGCGGCCAAAGGTGTACGATTACAAGCATTCCAAGCAAAAAACAAAAAAAATAAATATTAGAATATGCAGCAACACAACAACAAAATTTGTGAAAAAGTGAAACTACCGATAATCTTCGCCAACCGCAATGTGTTGGATTCTACTGGGGTGAAGTAAATTAAAAAAAAAATTGTTTCATAAGTACGAATAGTGTAGCGAAAATGTGCGCGATCATTTGAAGCAATAAAAAGTGCTAAATTACTGCTTACATAAAAAATGAAAAAAGCATGTACCTAAACATTTTCAAGCAAAAAAGTTGCACGCTTAATGTTGCTAGCAACATGTTGCCGCAATAATTAATACGCCTCAGTGACTTTGAAGGCGAGAGCGCGCAAATCTTCATCACAAACTAAGTGGGCTTGAGTAGTTGCTATCAACTACCGCTGACTCGAAGACAGTCTGCAGTTGGTGGCTGCAAATAACGTACGACGGGGCTGAAATATTATTTTGATTAATCCAGCGCTTGTGAAGTCAGACTTGTGAATACGAGTTACGCACATATACAAGCGCACGCGTACGCAAGTAAATGCAGATGCGGATATGGGCACAATTCCACACATACGCGCATTTATATTTTTACGCAGATCATCAGCCGCGCTTTATTAACGATCGGAACTAACGCGGGCATTTGCCTTTGTGCGTCAACTCAACCGCTGATAAGCGTCAATTACAGTGGTTTTTATCAGTAGCGTGAATTCGCATACATACATACATACATACATATATGTGCATATTAATAAAGCATAATCAAACTCAATAATACTTATCAATCCCTTCAATATTGGTCAGTGTCGCGCACCATGTGGCCAAATACTAATCGCATTCAACGCTTAATCGCCAAACAATGAGGTTGTGCTCATAAAAAAAAAATAATAATGAAGAAATAATGTGTTTCGTCTGATTTTAATTTACTGAAGTAAAAATAAATAAATTTTAACAGTGATTAATGGCGAAAAACACGCCCTGTCATAAGTGAGTACGCATTCAGTGGCACAAACAAGAAAAAACACAAAAACGCGTCGAGCCCCCTTTTGTGAGTACACAAAATTTTCATACCGATAAACGGAAAGAAAAACAAAAACAAAAAAGAACAGGAAAAAGAAAACAGAAAACATAAATCTCGAGCCCTGATCTCGTGCAACGCATTCAGTTTACATTTGCCCGTCGCACTGGCCACAACATGTCGCGCGCCATTTGTTTCGTGACGTTTTCACTTCTTTTGCTCTGCATCTGTTCTACACCCAGCGCAGCAGATGAACCGAGTCTTTTTTCCTTCAATTTCGGTCGTTATTCACTATTCAACATACCGCAATTCGGTCGTTCCATTTTGGAAAGTGTTGGCAACGCCGTAAATTTGGACCCAAATGTGCTTGAAGACTCACATTTGAAGACGGTAAAGAATTTTTTATGCAGGAATAAATTTCAAAAATTTTAAATACAAATTGTGCGCGCTCTTTTCGTGTCTTTCATGTAGCCGGAGTTGATACGCAAGTATGGTTTTCCAGCTGAAATACATCATACGGTCACCGATGATGGCTACATTTTGGAAATTCATCGCATTCCGCGAAAAGGCGCCATGCCGGTGCTATTAATGCATGGATTACTGGACTCGTCAGCGACTTGGGTGATGATGGGGCCCGATAAGGGGTTGGGTAAGTGATGCGCGATACTTTGTTATTGTCTGTATTGACATGTGCGCAGGCAGCTGTAGCATAGTGTGTGTGATATACAGGGTGGTACGTACAATTAAAAAAAGAAGAAGAAAAATCATTTTTGTTTTTTTTTATTAGTTTATTCGCAAGAGCAAACATTCCCATTATTAATGGAACTGGATTCCAAAATCCCCTCCCAAAAAGCACTCTTTTAGGATGCATTGTCTTCTCGACGTTCACGTGTGGGGTTTGCTATCCCCAGATGCGCCAAATTTGCTTGCTAACACAGCCAACGAGATGAAAATGCGCTTCGTCCGAAGTGACGATTTTGAATTATTTCAACAAATGCACTGTTTAGGGCTACACAACATTGGCTTTGGAAATATTAGCTTGGAGAAAAAGAAATCCTTTATTTTTGCGTAATATTTTTTGGAAAAGGGTTTAGAATGGCCTTATAATCCATCTTCAGCTCCTGGGCGATGCTACGACTATTAACATGGCGGTCAGTTTCGATTATTTCTGTGATTTTATCGAAATTTTTGCGTTATGGAAATTTTCTTTACCATTAAAAATGCCTGAACGGAATTGACGAAACCAAAATCGCGCGTAATTAACTGTTATAGCATCGCCACCATAAACACCCTTCACAATTTCAGCGGCCGGGCTTGCATTTTCGCCTTTATCAAAGAAAAACTGTAAAATGTTAGGAATAATGCCTTCGTTGACTTCCATTGTTAACACCCTGTAACTCACCACTGAATTGATCAAAGAAAAAACAGCAAAGGAATTTTTTTAGTGTGAAGAGATATCGATCGCTTCAGCCATCTACCAAGAAAATAATGGATTTCTTTTTTCTCTCAACCTAATAAGTTTGCAATATTTCCCAACGTTGTTCAAGCGTAAAGCGAATCATTTTGTTTCGACTTTCTGTCAAGATTTCCAACAGGTTAGAGCTGTCATTGTCAAAATTACAAATTATTACACAAAAAACAGTATATGGACCATCCTGTACTAGCAGTTCTGGATACGATCTCTATGAAAATGATGGAAACATCACTCTTCAGAAAGCGAGCGCTGTTCAGCAGGCAAAGTCAACACTGCGAATGCATTTCTGCCATTAAAAAGTTTCGGGTAACAACGGTCCAACGCTCGAGTTTTTTCTTTTATCAGAGGAGTGTACTTTCAAAATACCATCATCATCATTGTTGGCTGGACAAACCTGGTCGCCTGCTGTATGTAGTATATGACTCCAAATATCTCGGTTTCGTCCCTGTGTCTTCCACGCACGAAATCCCAATAAGTCTGCGTCTACCTCGACACCGTCCATGCATCTAAGCATTTACCGAAGAGAATTTGTTCAAGGGGGTAATTCGTGGTAGCCCGCAATATGTGTCCTACCCATCTCAATCTGTTGATCATGATTGTGGTTATCACAGATGGGTGCGCATATAGATTTTCGAGTTCATGATTGTAGCGTTCGCGCCACTATCCTTTATCACATATCGCGCCAAAATTTTTTCGCAGAACTCTCCTCTCGAAGATCAGCAGCTTCTGTCTATCCGCACCTCTGAGTGTCCACGTTTCACTATCGTATAGCATGAGGCAGAACGACACCCACTAAAGATTGGCGCTCCTCTGAGTCGAATGTGCTTATGAGTGTCTACCAATTTATCAGCCTCAGGCACTTTGCCTACTATGAACATAATTTTTTGATTGCGCCTCAAAAGGTATTGCCAAAACTCCGAGTGCATTTCTTATATGAAAACACCTTTCTCTTAAAAATCATCGCCCAAACACCTAATAGAGATTATATACGCCAGCTATACATACATATGCAAGGTGGCACAAAATTAATCACCCCATCGGAAGATTTATAATTTTTGCGAATTGTGTCGTACATCAATCGTATTTGACACTTGTGAACTAGACAGCTGCAGCATACAAACAGAAAAGCAATGGGGCGCATAAAGTCCCGTCAAAATAGACATTTCCATCACTCGAAATCATTATTTTTTATTTGGTAAGAAATTTATTAAAAAACAAAAATGGATGATTAATTTTGCGCCCCTCCTTCAAAAACAATTTTTTTTATAGCGTAAGAAAGTTATTAAAAACCAAAAATGGATGACTAATTTTGCGCCACCTACTCTAAATATTTTTTTATATAATAAAATAATTATTAAAAAACCAAATTTGGATGATTAATTTTGCGCCATTCACTCAAAATCATTTTTTGTATAGAGTAAGAAAGTTATTAAAAACCAAAAATGGATGATTAATTTTGCGCCACCTTGTATGAAAACCATTTGATTCTAAAATTCAAACTTTATGTAAATTTTAGAAATTCGATAAATTTTAAGAAAAATTTCACATTTTTTAAGCAGAATTTAAAAAAGAGCCCCGATTATGCAATTTATAACTCATAGAATTTTATAGTTTAAGAGCAAAACATTATTGTTTTTTATTAAGTAAAAAAGTTTATTAAAAAAGGACTTTTTGTATTAATAAAAAAGTTATGAAAAAAGAAAATTGATGACTAATTTTGCGCCACTCACTCAAAAAAATTTTTTTTTTGTATATAGTATAATAAAAAAGTTATTAAAAAACGAAAATGGATGATTAATTTTGCGCCCTCCTTCAAAAACAATTTTTTATAGCGTAAGAAAATTATTAAAAACCAAAAATGGATGATTAATTTTGCGCCACCTACTCTAAATATTTTTTTATATAATAAAATAGTTATTAAAAAAACCAAATTTGGATGATTAATTTTGCGCCACTCACTCAAAATCATTTTTTGTATAGAGTAAGAAAGTTATTAAAAACCAAAAATGGATGTTTAATCTTGCGCCACCTTGCATGAAAACTATTTGATTCCAAAATTCAAACTTTATGTAAATTTAAAAAATTCGATAAATTTTCATAAAAATTTCACATTTTTTAAGCAGAAATGAAAAATAGAATTTTATATTCAATTTTTAGTTCATAGAATTTTAAAGCTTAAGAACTAAAATTATTTTTTTTATTAAGTAAAAAAGTTTATTAAAAAAAATGGATTATTAATTTTGCTCACTCAAATTACTCACTCAAAATATTTTCTTTATGTTACTCTACACAGAGTTGTTAAAAACAAAAATGGATGATTATTTTGCATCACTCACTCAAAATAATTTTTTGTATTTAGAAGCAAAGTTATTAAAAAACTAAATTGGATGATTGATTTTGCGCCACTCAAAATAATTTTTTTTTGCATATAATAGAAAAACATTTTTAGGATTTAGTAAAAAAAGTTATTGAAAAACAAAATTGGATTATAACCATCCACAGAATAACCGCACAGAATGAGTACAGAAAATCTTCGTAAAATTTGCTCTACGCCTTTAAAATTTTACTGAACCGACTACTCCATATAAATGTCACTGTCTGCTTTTGTATTTCAAACACTTAATTAGCATATTCTTCTTTCTCGCTTCCACCTTCTTGCCCAATATTGTAAATTTACCATTTGTTTATCTTAACCTCTTCGAAACATTGCATTTAATGTCGCTGGTCGAGTTCTAGGACGGGTAACTTTCTTCTACGTTGAGTTGCAGAATCCAGAAAGTTATGTGGCCTGAATTTGAAAACACAAAAAAAGAACAAAATGGCGGATCTTATAGGCGGAAAAGTTACAAAAAAATCTATCGATTTTGCTTGAAGTCCCTTACCCGGGACTCTTTGGAATCACTTGATATGAATTTGAAGGCGATTTGTATAATCCATTTTTTGTACCCCAAAGCCTCATTTTGCGGAGGTATTCGGCGCCAACAAATCGCTCTCTTACGAAACTCGTAATCTAAAGAAGTAACCAGCGAATTAAGGCTGTTGCAGTTAGTGGATAGGCAAACTGTTTTTGGTTCCATCCACGTCGAAAATCATAGCAAAGCATCACACGAAAACGATAACGATTAAGAATCATCCAAGAGGAATGTTTCGAGTACTTGTAAGCTATACAAACGGCACATACTGAGAGACGAATATCAGATTTGTCCTTCTCACACTGGTGCTGCGATACCTATTTGAAAGCTTAAGTAGCAACCTACCTGAGCACCTGCTTGCCAACTGTCCGCTTCTTAGCGCTTTAATTTGGAAATAATTTCGTGGTAACATCAACACAAGTGGGAGCAGTGATGAAACGGCGGGAAATTCAAATTTTTTCCTCATACTTTTTGATTATTTTTCTGGAGCGTTAGCTAACTAATGCGCTCCATTGTGTGACTTGCTCCCACGCGTTACGAAAATGACAACGAAACTACTAAAATTTCATGAATGATAGAAATTTCACAGTCATTTGCCTACATTAATTATTGCAGGTGGACGCTTGTAATTTTTTTTTTGTAAAAACTAATTGCACAATTTAGAGAAGGCGTGAGCGTAATTTATTATTTGAATTATCATTGGTAATGGATTTTACAAAATCAAATTAGCCACTGCAACTTAATAACTAAAAATATAAAACTAAGCAATGCCATTTCACAGTGAGAAAAGTGTTAAGCTTAATTTACACATTTTACTCTTGTTTTTAGCAAAAGTCACTTTTGAAATATCTGAATAAGTACACAATGATAACCCTACACAATAATAGCTGGGCATGAGGTCAGCTATAGTACACACATATATACACACGTAAAGACGTAAACAATAAATTACTTCGTTGAAATTGGCGTTGAATTTGACGTGCAAAACAGAAAGAAAACTGGGAATATGGGAATACAAAGTTACAATCAATTTTTATAAATATCAAAATAGAAAAAAAAAATATATTAGAGCATAAAACTTACTTCAATGTGGTTGTAACCATTCATAAGAACAAGAGAGGCTTTTATGGTGCTCACACTCACCAACGTAAACGTACGCACGTACGCCCGTATCAGCTGACACGATGAAACAACGATGTACTATACTACGGAACGCAACGGTGGTGAGAATTGATTTACATGGGGCTCTCATTAGTTGATGCGGACGTACGTTTACGTTGGTGTGTGTGAACACCATTAGATAGCAAAAACAAACTTTGAGTTTTCTCTAGAGATCGACCCGGTTTAATCCTCGGCTTTTCACGGAGGTCCACGCTCCTTAGGGATCGGACTGCTATGCTAGGCTCTAAGCTACCGTAGGGGGCGGCAGGTTGCGGCTAGCCGGAAAGCCTGTAATAGCAGGCCAGTTGCGAAATAAGTTTAAACGAATAAGCAAAACCCGACAATTGAGCGATCAGGAGCGGAGGATGCGGTATAAAAGCCAGCATAAATCTGATGAAGTTCTTGTGACAGTGGCGAAAAGACACCACCTCTTAGATACAGGTGCCCCCCTCATCTTGTGTAGTCATGATGAGTAACACAAAAAACCAGGCACGACGGCTCCATAATGGACGGCTTCCTGGTCAGCGTCTGTTCACCATGTTAGGTGCGGCTGTCAAACCATCAACAACGACATTAAGACTGAGTACAGTAAGGTCTTAATTATGGTATACTGGAAAATGTTTAGACAACTACCTCGAGCCGACGACTGTACTATTCTGTTTTCTTAGTGTGCGGAGTGGTATCCAGCAGTTGCCCCCGCCCCGTTAAAATGATAGCAAATCTCTAGGAACGCTCCATATTCCCTCTCCATTAAGCGTCGGAGTAGGTCTAGATGTAATATTCCTAGTTAACATTGATGCGTCTCTGAACTTAAGCTCCCAAAAGGAGCCTTTGTCAACCCTAGCATGGCCTCCCTGCATGCAAAGATAATGGAATCGTCAATGGTGACTACGCATCGGAATATGGATAACGGCTTAGAAGTTGGGGCCCATACAACATGAATACGAATAATACAAAGAACACAAAACTACAAACTACAGAAGAGGCTGAAGTAACAGAAAAAATGGCATCACAAGCGCACAAAATGATACTCCCAACAGCTATTGCAGATGACAATAATGGCTGTGGTGAACTCCTTAAAACCCCTTTGCAAAGGAGCTCAAAAGTTGCATAAATAGATTGTTGTGGCTACATTCTTGAATGCTGGCATTAAAGTAAACATTTGCTTTAAAAAAAATTATCTCCAAATACGAGGGTCGTTTGAAAATTCCGCGCAAAACAAAAACTACTTAATTGTTTTGATCCCTTCCGAATAACAGGATATGTCCATGTCTGAAAAATAGGCATTCTTTTCTGCAATCATTTCCTCGTTTGAATAAAATCCTTTTCCCGCCAGCCATTTTTCAAATTGGGAAATAAATAGTAGTCCGATAGATTCGAGGGAGCCAAGTCTGAAGAATAGGGGGAATGTCAAATGAATTGGATGCCTATTTTTATTAATTTTGAATCCACAACTGCTGCGGCGTGAGCTGGTGGTGATGGAAAAGAAAAATTAATCAAATAAATTAATGTTTCATATACATCATCATCATCCTCATAGCATTTACAGCTCAAATGCTCGTCAATGCTTTCTTTTACTATTGCGCTCCATACGCCTCGGTTCATTGTATGGCTTTTTCGATTGTTAATGCCCCGCAGGTCATCTTCTAAATCATTTGTCCACCTTCTTGTTGGCCGTCCGCGCTTTCTGCTGCCAAGAATGCGAGAGTTCAAATCCTTCTTTGCAATTCTGTTGGCATTCATTCGAAGACGCTGCGCCTTCCGCAAGCGCACTATGTTTTGTTCTTTTATAAGTTCTTCGATCTTATTGCTATTGTTCCACAAATGGAGGGTCCTACAGTTTCAAGTCGACTCCGAACGGCAGATGTTTTATGAGGAGCTTTTTCATAGCAGAAATACACTCGGAGGTTCGTCATTGCCTGCCGAGGGGCGACCACTATTAGAAAAATGTTTTTTCTTAATTTTGCAGTTTCGCCGAGACTCGAACCTACAGGGTTTGGTTGAGAAGTAATGAGCCATCCCTCGCGGAGCGACTGCCAAGTGATGCCGAATCGGCTGGTGGGGGGAAATGATCGTTGGACCTTTCCCTTCCACTAGAAACCGGTCCCAGTTCGCTGGCAACAGCGGTGCAGTCAACATCGCTCCGCGCGTGAAAGCTGTTTTAAAAGTGTGTTAGGCCAGTCGCCACGACCCAAGAAGGCGTGCATGTCGAAATCCAAGGTCAAAACCATGCTGATCATCATTTTCGACTCTCGAGGCATCATCCGCAAGGAGTTTGTACCTCCAGGAAGCACTGTAAACGCGGCATTTTAGTGCTCCTTCGGCTGAAAAACCGCGTCGCCCCGGGTTCGGCCCGACCTCGTCAACAATTGGACCCTTCATCACGACAATGTGCCGGCGCACACCACCTTCCTCTGCACCTCTGCATTGGCCAAGATGGGGATTCTGGTGCTTCCCCACCCTCCCTACAGCCCAGACCTGTCTCCTCCGGACTTCTTCTTGTTCCCGCGCCTGAAAAGAAAGCTGAAGGGGCGGCGTTTCGACTCCATCGAGGCGATCCAAAAAACTGTGACAGCCGAATTGAACGCGATTCCGGCGGATGAGTTTAAAAAATGTTTCCTGCAGTGGAAGGACCGCTACCGGCGGTGTATTGACGCTCAAGGGTCCTATTTTGAAGAATATTAGTTGTATAAGCCAAAAAGTTTAATAAAACTGCTTAAAAAGCTGCTCATTACTTTTCAATCAAACCCTGTACGTTCTCTCTGTGAATTCCAAATGGTACTCACGCACCAACCCATTCGGCTACGGCGGCCGCCTTTAACCTTACCTTACATAATCCCAAATATAGGGTGTTTTTTTTAGAGGTTAGGTTTTTAAGTTGGCACTACTTTTTTTGTAGATGGTCTTTTTGACAGCTGTCACTTGATTTATGCTCAGTTTGGTTTGCCATTTCATAATGAATAGACTTACACCTGAACAACGTTTGCAAATCGTGCAAATTTATTACGAAAATAATGGTTCGGTTCGCGCGACGCATCGAAGAAAATTTTGTTCAGCGATGAAGCTCACTTTTGGTTGAGTGAGTATCATTTTTAAAACATAATGGCAAACCCTTATCTTTATAATAAAGCTAAATTCTTGGCAATTTTTATTTTATTTCATCTTGAAAACCTAACCTCTAAAAAAAACACTCTTTATAACTTGAAATCTGGCATGCTGAAGCTATTCTGAGTTCACATTCGGACTTAGCATGTCAAAAACCTTCGGGAAAGTGTAGCATATATTTTGGCTTAAAATTTGTTTTGACCTACATATACTATACAAGATGGCACAAAATTAATCATCCAACTTTTTTCGTACAACTTTTTTACTAAATAAAACAAAAATAATGATTTTTAGTGATGAAAATCTCTATTTTGACGGAGCTTTACGCGCCCCCTTGCTTTTCTGTTTGTTTGCTGGTAGTTTAAAAGTGTCAAATATGATTGACATACGACGCCATTTGCCAAAATTATAAATCTTCCGATAGGGTGATTAGTTTTGCGCCACCTTTTATTATACTGCTACTATAAAATATTTCGAGAAACTGGTACTGCATACCAGGGGAAAAGCGTAAAATTTAGGTCCAAAGAGTTTAGATCCTTGGCATAATAATAAAGCAAGTTGGAGTACCCCTTGCCTTGAGATGAAGTTCTAATAGTTTACACAGATGACACGAAAACACCCGATGGCATGCACGCTGGAATATTTGTTTTCTAAATAAAGCTGTCAGCGCCAGTAGTTTTCGAAATGTCTTCTAGAGATCAGTCTAAAAAGAAACTACTGATTGCAAATTGGAGCCATAGTCAGGCCACTTAAGATCCTACCATCCTTTGAGGTGAAGTCCGCACTAGTCCTGAAGTCCATATAAAGATTAAGCTTATTAGGGCTCGCAATCGCATTCAGCTCAATTGGACTCCGGGACACAAATATAGTACATATTAAGGCAACGAAAGTATTGGCTAAAACTCAACTAAACTCGAGACTTTCCCAGCTTTGGGACAACATACCATCAAGGCGACTCAGCTCAGAGTTGAAGAGCTAAGGCTAAGAAACGTAAGCTGGCAGCAAACTGTCAAGTTATGTGTGACAAAGTTCTCACTGGGAGAGTATGTTCGGAAGAGATTTTAATTTCGTAGAAGCCTCCCTAAGATAAACTGAAAATGCTCATAGACATTTTTACCGGCCACTCCGTTTAACGACTCTTATCGATTCCGCGACCTATCTTCAGAAACACCACCACACTTGCTCTCGAAGGCGTAGCCATAGCGAGGGGAAGAAGTAAAAATCTCGGTTTAGTACAGCTAAAAGAGAGGCTCAAATGCTCAGCTCAAGCCAGGGCTAAACGAGGAAGCTGAGTTTGAGGTATTGTGCAGAGTAGAGGCCATAAAAGTGCAAACCTTTATTTCCAATTATTAATTTCATGTTTCTCAGACTACACTCCGTTACAAACAACCGTTCCAACCAATCGTTATATGAATTTTGTTATAAAACCCCACCTGCAATAGGTGATGACGCCCGGGGAAGCAAAATATGCAACATCAGCATTACGATGCGAACAAGTTATGAATGCCAGAGGAAATTTTTTCACCATGCGCTGTGGTGTATTTCACGCCATAGGCAGCTTTACCTTTGCGCCAGAATAACGGTTACTACATTGAATTAAAAACGAAAAAGTAATTAGCGAGAAGCTCTGACTTAAGTACAATTTGCCAAGTCATACTGGCTGCTGTTGTTTATTCAGTATTGTCTGACATTGAATACTTAAAGCCAAGCAATGAGAGTTTGTTTTCAAAATTAATCTCCATAAAAAAAATGGTTTACTGTAAATTATGTTTCGCTGTTGAGACTCACTTATAATTCAGTAGCTTTGTGAATACAGGGTCCGGCACTCGAAGTGTAACCAACTTCAGACCGATGCACGGGCATCAGCTGTCTGTTAGCTGGCTAAATGTTGTTTACAAGCATGGGGAAGCATTTTGCCGCGACTAAACGCGAAAAAAGAAAATCAGTAATGGATTTCAAACGTAATGGTCTGATTGCATTATATTTGGCTGGAAAATCACAACCAGCGATTATTCGTGAGCTCGAGCATCTTAAAGTAAATAAAGTTTTTTGTTTATCGCACCATTACTCATTACAATGTCACTGGTAGTGTCGCGATACGTCATAGAGGTGGGCAACAAAAGACTGCAACGTCACGTGAAATGGTTCAAGAAGTGAAGAAGCGACTTCAGCGAAATCCCCGACGAATTGCCTATCAAATGGCGAAATAACTGAAAATGTCTGACCGTAGCATTCGCCGCATACTGAAAAATGATCTCTCTGTTTGCTGACGAGAAAATTTTTCAAATTGAGTAATTCGTTAACTCCTAAAACGATAGGGTTCATTTGACCGACCGTACATACGAGAATTTGAGTAATCGGAGGCAGCTCCCGCCACAGGTAAAGGTTTGGACCGCCGTAGCCGCTGGGCGCTCTCCAGTCGTTTACATCGAGCCTGCCGTCAAGTAAAATGCGAAATATTATCGGGAAAGTATTCCGAAGGTTGCTTTGAGGATGACAAACATTTCAGTGGCAGATCATAAACGTTTCAAGAGGACTTGGCACTTGGGCTCAAATAATCCAGCCGTAAAATTCATCCTTCATAACTTTGAGCGTTTGACGTTTACATGACCAATAATGTCGTCTTGTTGTAGCCACAGTTCGGACATGTCGATGTTGTCGGGCTCTATCTCGCTAACGGGGTTTCCTCTCTAACTCCGTAAGTAAAAAGGTCTGATTGCGTGAACAATGAAGTACTCCAAAGCGCATTCAAAGAAATTTGACGGATATTTTCTTCACCAATGGGTCCAATAATGAAATACGTTTTGGAGCCGGATGGTACTTAAACAAGAGTAAAAAGCATCATTACGCTATGGGAGGAAGGGAAACTGTTTTCCAAACGGAAATTAGTGCCATTCTGAAAGTAGCAGATGGATGAAGGAACGGGAAACAGGTTGGAGCATGCTTAGTGCAGCTTGACTGTCAGGAGAACGCAAAGCAAACCTCAAATATTGTTCAAGAATGTAAGACGAACCTGTTGCAAGACAGAATAAGTTGGCACTTATATGGGTTCCAGCACAGTGCTGTGCACAAGGGAATGAAATTGCTAAATAAGAAATTCTAGAAATCTGCAGAACTGCAAAGTGTTCTGTGAACCAGACCCGAATAGAAAACTGTGGAACTTTCTTCTAAAACTTGGAAGAAAAGACGTTGGGTTGATGGTCGGTCTTATTACTGGACACACTTAATGGGGTCAGCATATGACCAGCATTGGAATCATTGAGGACCCGGCGTGCCTGTTTTGCTTAGACTTCAAACTGAAGTATATTTTCAGATTGGCTAAAGAATCTGAAAAATTCTCACAGGTCTAGCTGCCTATTTGTCTTTATTCTATCCTATCTATTTCTTTCCGTTATTTCTCTCATTTCATCCTTGACTATCTATCCTTTTACTTTCCAGAGCTTTAATTGCGATGGGCTTTTTAGCCTGAGTTTTTTAGGGGTCACCAAATCTCTCTATGTCTCTTGGCTCGATTTTTTTTTAATTTCAAAAAATCCTGATGATGCAGCCATGACATAAACTCCATCCAAACTGTCAATCTTAGTAGAGGCATTGACGCTTGGTCCAATACTTATAGATATTGTATTGTGTTTCCTTTAATTACGGCAACCTTGGTTGTTGATATAGCCGCTAAGCCAAAAAGGTGATCGTACATCGATCTTCGATCTCCAACGTCTCATTAACGAAATCAGCTCAAATCGTACCGCACAATTAACCGGTATGATTGCTTGTCGATACCCAATTCCGCCGATCGGCGCTAAAGTGACATTTTTCTATCCAATCATCTCTAAATGGTTGGTGGGTTAAATTTCAAAAGGGTGTCTTTTAGCTCAAACTTTTCCACGTTGCAGTGAATTGCCTGCGCACTGAAGCCTTGATGACGACCGACCTCTCTTTGAAATTCATGTTGCTTATTTATAACTAATCCAATGTTTTAGTAATATTTTTTAATAATATCTCGTCATCATCATCAATTCCTTTTGTCCCGAGTGAAACGTAGATTCTCCTGCTACATAGGGGTCCTTCTACCTTAGTCAGCATTATGGACCTCCAACAGGCAGATATCTACAGCCAGCAAAGTTGTTGATGTAATGGAGAAGATTGATGGAATTTATGTTGACACACTGGCCCAGGCTATCCAAGAAAGGAGCACCCAGTGAGCTAAATCGTCTAGCCGGCAAACCTGGATATTTACAGAGGAAACGTTCAATAGTCTCCTTCTCTAAAAGCTCCCCACAGCTTCTGCAAGGGGAGTTATATGGTAAACTTAGTTTTTCCGCGTGTGTGCCGATCGTTCAATGACCGGTAACACAGCTACGAGTTTGGAATTGAATGAGAACTTTCTGAGTCCTCCATACATTGTACTGGGGCCGCTGGGTTTTCGAAATAGCACATGAAGAAGTGGAGCTTCATCTTTTTTTATGCTTTCCTCAAAAATAATTTGTGCAATGTCTGTTAAACTTTCTGAAAAAAGTAAAGTTTAATTCAGAAGTCAGCCGCTATTTACTTTCAGAAAACCTGGTATTATCTATGTGTGCAAATAATATATTAATTCATTCGCCACCCGCCTAAACATTTATAATCTTGTTTTTCTTCTATTCTTTCATCCCAGCTTACCTTCTCTACGAGACTGGCTATGACGTCTGGATGCCAAATGTGCGCGGCAACACCTATTCACGCAATCACACCAAGTACAGTACGCGGCATGCAAAATTCTGGGATTTCACATTTCATGAAATCGGCAAATATGATCTACCCGCTAGCATTGATTACATTTTGGCGCAAACGGATCGTGAGAAATTGCAGTACATTGGTCATTCGCAGGGCACCATGACTTTTTGGATAATGTGCAGTGAGCACCCGGAGTATAGTGAGAAGATCATCTTGATGCAAGCATTGGCACCAGTGGCATACATCAAGCACAGCAAAAGTCCGGTGCTAAATTTTTTGGCTTACTTCCAGGAACCTATCAGTGTGGGTATAAGGAACTGTGTATAGATTTTAGAAGATGAAATTTGCTTAATAAAACTTTCTTTATTTCTTCCTCAGATACTATTGAAACTTATTGGCGCACATGAATTTTTGCCCAGTAGTGAATTTCGAGTGATGTTCAGCCAATTTATCTGTGATGAGGACACAATTTTCACGGAAATTTGCACAAATATTATATTTCTGATCACCGGTTTCGACAAGGCGCAGGCAAATGAGGTGGGTATGCATTAGGTAAAGAAGGGAACAAAAAATAAAAACCAAGTAATAATGTGAAGATGGGTTTCAAATTTTAGCCCGATTATTCAGTATAGTAAGGCTCACATTTCTGTAGTTGACACAGTATTAGAAAAATTTATGAGTAGAATCTGGTGTTAGATAAGCAGATTTATGTGAGCATGTAAGGGGGTGGTCAGTGCAATGTGGGGTTATTTCACATGCCGGAGATACCACCTTGATCAAGAATCACTCGCCAGGTGACGCTGTAGTCATGGCGTTTTAACAGCCGAACGGAGGTAATGGAAAAATCGAAGACGGCTCTGGAAGCTATACCGAAAATTTAGTTCCAGAAATGTTTCGAGAGCTGAATCAAAAATGCTGGCTTTAGTGTATGGCAGTTGATGGGGAGTTCTTTGAAGGGGATAATATCATTTCGAGGAATAAACTTGTATTTTGAATTTTCTGCATATAGTCCGGGAACTTTTTAATGAAGGGGGTATGTTGTGTATAATAAAGCTAATTCTGAATAGTTAGAATACTGTAGTTAGAGCTGCAGTATCCCTGGTTGTCACCGTGATCCTCGACATATTAGTGAATGCGAAAAAAGGCTTGATAGATGAATTTCCAACGCTTATGAGTTCCAGTATTAGTTCAACAGTTCAATAAATAGATGCACTGTTTCAAGCGATGCCTATCCAAGAGCAATACGTTTGCAAAAAATATACTCTGACATCTGAATATTCTCAAGATTAAGCCCGCAAGCCGTTTTCGTGGATAGACTCGAGCGGTGCATGAGAAAACGCAGTGTATTGTGAACGATTGTGAGGCCTACCTAACGGCTTGAACCTCCTTGCAAGTTAAGTTAGGGATAGTTTACGGCAGTTGTCACTCTCCATAAAGGAGCAAAGAAGCCCACTTAAGTCTAAAGGTCGCATGTGATACCACTAGCTTAGACTCAAGCCATCTCGTCTGTGGGATAAAAGATAAAATACTGTGGATTCCTGTCGATTCCAAATCGACCAAACATCCAATCAAGTAAGAGTTTAGACTGCATTATCGCGTTCTGGCAAGAGCGGTGCAGTGGTGGAGGAAATGTTCAATGCCCTCCATCTCCTTTTATTTCCTGCAGCTGCGACAGAAGTTATTAGAGGGAAACACATGGGTTCTCGTTAGGCCGTTAGGCCCGGTCTTGCTGCCAATACTGTTCTAATGGTAGGCCAATCTGTGTAGTTTCATGAGCGACCTAGTTCTGTGCTCATTCTAACTAGGCTAGATCTTTCCCAGTTATCTCACAAGTCGGCTCCGTTGTCCATCTATTGTTGGCTTGCGCGCTGTAGACCGATCTGATGCAGAGATTGCTTGTGGATAAAGGGATGCCCACACGCTGCGCGGAATTGGCTTCTTATTTCCCATTCAGCCTTGCAACCAAAGGAGTAACCAAATACCTTCGCCTGTCTGAGTTCATCTACTGTTTCCCAGTCACGTAGAGCCGTTTGCAGAGGCACCTCTTGCAATTTGGTTGGCGACCTCATGGTTACGTTCGAGGAGCTTCGTTTTGCAGAGATTTAATTGCAGTCAAGCTGCCAGAGTGAAATATGTATGTACGAGTTTGATATCTTATATGAACCGGGTTCACCATTAGCCTTACCATTCATACTGTCATAGTTGTAACTAACCAGAGAAAAACGAAAATATCTCCCACTTTCTCTGTGAATGCTTTGCTCTTTGGAAGGCGAGGTTGTTAAGCCTTGGCAAACCGCTTTTTGAGAACCTTGAGGAGCTGGCTGGTAGAGACATAGACAAACTTATAAGGCTTCTCAATCGCACAGATGGGATATAGTCATGTAGGAATAACCCGCATAACTTTTTGGTAGCGACGATGTGGCAAAAAAATTGGATTCTTGGTAAATCAGCACTTAAAAAACCAACCTGCCACCATCAGCTTTCACTTTTGAGACACACTCTAAATACATTGCAATATTTTTAAACTAAATATTTCTTTAATATAAAATAATGAAACGGAAATCTAATTTCGATTAAAAAAATGTCACTAATTTTCCAAATCTTTTTCTTAAAATTTTACTAATTTTCTATATCTGTCGTTTAGACAATGCTGCCTGTTGCTCTCGGTCATACGCCTGCCGGTGCCGCCACCAAGCAACTGCAACATTACGGCCAGCTGAAACATTCAGGACTTTTCCGTCAATTCGATTATGGTTGGATACGCAACTACTGGATCTACAACAGCATCGTACCGCCCGAATATCAAATTGGAAGCGTACGCAACAAAGTGGCGCTGCACTACGCACAAAACGATTGGCTTGCAACGCCGGTCGATGTTGAAGAATTGCACAAGCAGCTGCCGAATGTGATCGGTAAATTTCTAGTGGGTTATCCAAAGTTCAATCATTTGGATTTTGTTTGGGGTGTGGATGCCCGGGGATTGCTCTATGATCGCCTACTGCGGCTGATGAGTTTGGTTGAGCGTGGCGAACTCTGAAGTACTTCTAATTCTAAGGCAGTAGTTGAGGGGTATACTCAAGTGTGGTAAAGTCGAGTTTCTTGCGACGCGAACTCAAATTTAAACTTGACTTTTTCTAAGCGCGTATTATAGATTTTATTTCTTATGTATTTGTAATGGTAGGGCATTTAGTTTGTATTTGCTAGTTTGTTTTTGTTTCTTGTTTTTTGTTTTGTATTTTGTCGAGTGTATCACCTGAACCTGAACATTTGTGTTAATAAAAATAAATATTTATTCAAAGTGAAATTTGAAATTGCAGATGAATAAATCTTAAAACCAAACTCCAAGCTCTCAACAAAAGTGAAAATATTTTCAATTTTTCGCTTTTTTTGTACTAAATGCTTAAATAAAATATTTCATGCATAAATCGTATTTGTTTCTCTGTACAAGCGAGCAAGTGTGCTTGTAGGTGTGTATCTTTATATTTATGTAGATATGTATACAAAATAATCAAAAATTCCTGATAAAGTGCACATGAAATAAATTTCATCTTTCTCAAAGCACACAAAGTGATAAAATTAAATGCTTGGATGGAGATATCTGCATGTTTCTGAAAATAGATAAAAGTTAAAAATAAAAAATAAAACTTACTTCAAAGTGTTCCTAACCATTTATAAGTGCAGGAGAGGTTTTAGGCAGGCAAAAAGAACTTGAATTTTCTGTAGAGACCGACCGGGTTTCAGTCTCGGCTGTGGCCATAAAAATGGCTGAAAATATGTATATTTAATGTTTTGGTGCAAAGTTGCCTGAATTGTTTGTTCAGGCCACACTCTTGAACATCGGTACGAAAGTAAACATTTTGTAATAAAAAAATTAGCTTGAAATAAAGGGTGGTTAAATTTCAACGGTCGATGTTGAATGTGAACCACACCTAAACGTCAAGTTTTTTTCTGCATTTCATTTGACATTTTTCAATTTCAGACTAATTCAATTTGAACTATGGAAAGATACATAATCCAGCAACGTGTTAAAAATATTCAGGCTTATTATGAAAACGGGCGTTCAAATCAAAATGCATATCGCGTACTTCGTGATATTTTCGGTCAATTTAATCGTCCAAATGTGAATACAATCGGAAAAATTGTGCAAAAGTTTGAGCAAACCGGGTCTGTAGGAGATGTGAAAATACCAGTGCATGCTCTTACAGCTCGTACAGCTCGTACTGCAGAAAATATTGCTGCTGTTCGCGATAGTGTGGCTGAATAGTCGTGCCCAACAGTTGCACCTCTCACGCTCGTCGTTGATGAATATTATGCATAAAGACTTGCATTTACTTGTAAGCGTGCAATTGACTCTAGAACTAAAGCCTCTTGACCAGGAAATGTGAATGACCAATTTTTGAGAAAATCTTATTCAGTGATGGTATATGGTTTCAACAGGACCGTGCCCCTTGTCACACAAAATTTGATGGCCGAATAATCTCACGTCGCGGCGATGTCAATTGGCCGCCAAGATCATGTGATTTGACACCGTTGGACTTCTTTCTTTGGGGTTATTTGAAAGAAAAGGTGTACGTCGATAAGCCAGCAACAATTCAAGAGCTAAAGGATGAGATAATTCGGCACATTAACGGCATAGAAGCTCAATTATGCCTCAACGTCATCGACGCCGAGGCCGCGGCGGCCATTAGACAATATTTTGTTCCACACATAATTGAGCCATACCGGTATTATCATAATAAACAGAAATGACACTAATTTCCTAAAAAAATTGTATTTTATTCAAAATCAACACCGGCCCTTGAAACTTAACCACCCTTTATATACCTGCCCACCCAGCAAAGCACAGGTCCTTCGGAAAACTTTCAATAATTTATTTCTCTCATACTTAATTTTAATAATTTCATATGAAAATATATTTAATTTTCCCACAAAAACCATATAAATCCAAGTTTCAAACTTTATGCAAAAAAAAGTTAGTTTTTATCGAAATTTCACATTTTCATAATCAGAATTTGTAGGAAAATTTCGGAAATGCAGTTTTATAGCTCATTCAATTTTGGTTCAAAAATTGCCATGATTCTTTTAATTTTCTTTGTGTCGGGTGTTTTCTTCCATGTAAAAGTTGGTACCAACTTCTCAGCTATGAAATTTCGCCAGCAACATCCATTTGGCTTGCCGTGAAATGTTGCTAGCAACATTGATGGTCATATGGAAGGAAATGTCAAATTTTCAGCATCGCCTTAAAAGTAATTGGCACATTTTGGTAAGAAAAGTGTATTTAAACAAATTAATAAACATATATGTATATTGACACAAAAACATATAAGGAAGATTTATGTACTCTCGTTACTTTTTTTTTAAATAGGTTTAAAGAAATGTTGCTGGCATCATGTCGCTGGCATGTTGCGCGGTGTTTTCATGGCGTGAACTAAGTACTGCTTTGCCGTGAGATAAGCGCGAAATTTCGGGATTATTTCACGCAACAAAGAAAAAAAAAAGAAAAAAAAATAGAAAAAATTAAAATAAAAAAAAAATCGGCCATTATTGCGCACAAAGTCTTTTTAAAAAATTTATTTGCTTGATTGCTTCGTTCCTTCCTTTGTCATTTCCAATAGTAAATTAACGTCAATATCGAAAATATCTAGGAAAATATTTATAGCAAAACTCGTTTAATTGTATTTACATGTTCCCCGTACCCTATCTCTGAAAATAAGTGCCGAACATCACAAAAGTATCAATTTAGCATATGCAAGAGGGTTGCAAAAGTTTGTAAGTGCTGCAATACTGCCGCTTTTATATCACGTGCCCTATTGACAAAGGCCTAAATCAAATAGTTATGGAAATCCAATTATAAGATTTGCAAACATTACTGAGCAAGGTTTTAGCTGTTAATGAAAAAAATAAGAAAAATATCTGAGGGGGGAATTCAAGTACGACAAAAAAGATTTCTTTCAGAAAAATTTTTTACCAAAAACAAAAAAAAATTTTTAAGCACATTTTACACTAAAAAAAAATAAAATTATCCTCTATTATTGAAAAAAAAAGAAAAAATTCTGAGGGGGTTTTAAGCATGAAAAAAATATATGGTTACAGAAAAATGTTTTACCAAAAAAAATTTTTTTTAAGTAAGTATATTTTCCACTGAAAAATTAAAAAAACGAAATTCTTAGCTATTAATGCGAAAAAAAGAAATTCTTAGCTATTAATGAGAGAAATAATTTTTCTAGTAAGAAGAAAACAGATTTGTTACAGAAAAAGGTTTTTACCAAAAAAAAAAAACTTCCAAATTTTTACAAAAACAAAAAATATTTTGCGCAAAACTTTTTCCCAAAAACTTAAAAAAAAACTAGTTTTAAGCATATTTTACACTACAAAATTAAAAAAAGATAAAAATAAGAACAAATTCTGAAGTATAAGATATTTTCACTAAAAAATTAAAAAACAAATTCTCAGCTATTAATGAAAAAAAATAATAAAAAATTCTGAAGGGGATATTTCTAGTAAGAAAAAAACAGATTTTTTTCAGAAAATTTTTTTACCAAAACAAAAAACCCAAATTTTTTTCAAAGGCAAAAAATTTTTTGCCCGATACTTTTTCCCAAAAACTTAAAAAAAAAATTGTTTTAAGCATATTCTACACTAAAAGATATAAAAAAATGTCTCAGCTATTAATGATAAAAAATTCTGAAGGGGATGTTTCAAGTAAGAAAAACGGTGTGTTTCAGAAAATTTGTTTACTAAAAAAAAAATTTGTTATCCAAAAATTAAAAAAAATGTTTTCTCCAAAAATTGTAATCTTTTTTTTCCAAAAATTTAAAAATTTTTTTTCCAAAAATTTAAAAAAAAAAGTTTTTTCCAAAAACTAAAAAAAAAAAATCCCAAGAATTTATTTTTTTATTTCCAAAAATTTATTTCCAAAGTACATTTTTCACTAAAAAATTTATAAAAGTATTAAAACGAACCGAAGATATTTCGCTTTAAAAAGGTCTATTCCAAATTTTCAACACTGAATATGTCGGAAAATTATTACAATTTTTTTCAAAATTTTTTCAGTTTAGTTCTAATTGTACTCAAACCCATGATTCAATTATTAAAGGTTTGCTCACTTGTGACATTTGATTTTTGACACTCCCTTACGAAAGGTTGTATTTGTGAAGGTGAATAAAGTGGAACAAATTAAATCCTTTTTGGTGAAAATGGTAGCAAAAAAGTACTTTCTGGAAACAAACTCGAAACGGTTTAAAAAATTAATTTTAATTAATTTTGGAATGCAAATAATGGTTCAAATAGAAGTTATTAGCGGAAATTGCCAAGTCTAATATTAAAACAAGAAAGGATTTCACTTAAACCAAGATTTTATTTTGGAAACTAATTTTTAAATTTAAAGCCGATCGCGAAGTTGCGAATCTCTGCCAATATGAAACTATTTTGTTAAAAATAAATAAATAATTCGCACGTACAATTCTAACATTGTTTGGCCGAGATCCTACTCCTATTTGAAGCGCGTGTCTTGATGTTGTTCCACAAATGGTAGAACCTACAGTTTTAAGCCGATTCTGGCAGATGGTTTTTTATGCGGAGCTTTTTCATGCTGGTACTGTGCTTTGCTAAGCCTCCTCTGGACACTTCATCCATACATGGTAAGATGGGCTCATTGGAAATAAGTTCCGTCAATCCCAACTTTTTTATAAAGAGATATGCAATGTTATCGGTCGCGTCGGGACTATGCAATTATTCTCCTTGTCGTAACTCTTTGGGAAATGCTACATCTTTGCAAAACATGAAATTCTTCTAAATAAACACATCACAAGAAATAAAGCGTTGTAAATTTTCCACTCATCAATTTTGGATTACGTCAAATACTCTATCATGTCCTGACTTAAGAGGTATGTATTCCACGTCATACTACCATAGTCCTGAACATACCGATGAAAACTCTTGAGCAACAAATCGCTCGTAAGCAGACCATTTTGAAAATGGAATGTTTTTTCTACATTATCTATAGCTAGCAACCCTAAGGGAGCCGATTTGGCAAGAGAGAACGAGAATGCTGCTTACTGAGCAAACCTTTTATCATTGAATCATGCTCAAACCCAAAAATAAATCAAATTTCAGTAGATTTGATGAAAATGTCAAAATTACTTAGATTACTTGACATGGAATTGCCTACTACAGGTATTGTATATAAACTTGCTTTTTCACCAAGAAGGGGTTAGATGATCTTGTAAGATTTTGGAGCGCAAAACATGCATGTTCGCGCTTTTTCACTATTATTTGATTGATTTGATTGTTGAAAAGTTAATATTGTGCTCAGTCGCTTTAATTAAGTTAAAATTTGTCTACAAGTCTCCACAGAGCCATAAGTATTTAGCATTAAGTGTTAACAGAAAGTGTTAACATACAGCTGTAAACTTACATAAATTGTGATGAGAAGAAATGAGCCCGCGGTACTAAAGAAAGGACTACTTCAAAAGTAATTTTTTTAAAATCTTTAATTTGCTCTACCTTCTTAATTTCTTTGAAACGATCTTTAGGCCTCCAGAAAGCTTAAATTAGGTCTGCTGAAAGAACGCTGTAATATTAAAAACTCCTAATATATATTTTGTACTCTTGGAAATATTCATTTCGCTTGAGCTTCGGCCGGACACTAATAAAATCGCCAAATTTGGTTTCACTTCTCCTTTAAACTCACAAAGTGATTTTCGGTGCTTCTCTATTTCTCACCAACTGAACAGAAATCTGCGAAGTTACTGATCACAGAAATGCAATAAACTTTTCAATTACCTTTTCCATAATATTTGAAATTTTCAAGAGATAAATATAAGTTTCACTTCCAAGTAAAAAGGCCCTTTTTATTTTGCATGCGAAATAATTTTACTAAAACTAGCTCAATCCAGCTACGACTTGCTATGGCTCAGTCTATTTGCATGAATAGGAAATAATTAAACGATAAAAGACACGTTCGCCCCACACGAGTGCAGTTTGAAAAGTACGTGCAAAAATAAAAACTACTTAATTATTAGCTGACAGCAGCAGGCGTTGCGATGATGAAAAAGGAAAATCAGTCAACTTCCTCGATTCAAACGAATGCCAAGCACAAGAAAATGCATCGATCTAGCTGAAACCTGGCGTGTGTTCTTCCCAGAGATGCTACTAACTAAAGATAACCTCGATAAGTGCCAGTAGTGCTATTTCTCCGACTTTGCACGGACTTTTAAAACGACCCTCGCATGTTCTATGATACTTGGCAATGCTACCCAAATTTTTTTTTAATTAATACCTACTGAATTAATTTTAGTTTAATTTTTAATTTTTTTTGTTATGGAAATCTACATAAAGTTTAAAATGCCGCAGGGCTTATAATAGCAGAGGCAAAAGTTCGGTATTATAAAATTTTCCTTCCTACTTATTAATGCAAGGCAAGAATTTTAGTATCGCGGCTCTTTCAGGATCAGCTGTCGATGCAAGAAAAATGGCATACATACATGCACATATGAATGTTCCAACAATACAAACATCTTATAAGTAAGTTTTTGTTTTAGTTGTTTTTCTAGTCTTTTGTGTTCCTGCGTCTGCTGCTGTCGAAGATGTAGTTGAACTTTTTGAATAATATTTTCGTTCGTAGTTTAAGTGCAAAACCGGAAACAAATTCAATTTGCAAGCATTCATGCAGAAGCCAAAACACTACCCAAATCTCACACATATGTACATACATATGTATATGTACAAACAAAAACAATTTTACACTAGCAATGTTTTTTGTCACTACTCTTCTTGTCTGTACACGAATTCGGTCACTTAAGCTGGCTTACAATGCGGTCATACGACGGAATGTTTGATTCTTCTCGTTGGCTTTGATTTGTATTTTGTTGTTGTATGTGTACTTATACATGTATGTATGTATGTATACTCATAAGTTTCGTATACATCAATTGTTAGGTGGTTTGGCTGAGGTTCTCTTCCCATTTGGGTGGCGCGTCTTGATGTGGTTCTAAAAATGGAAAGAGCTTCTGTTTTATGCTACATCCGAGTGATTCATCGGCCGTCTGCTTATAAGAAGTATTTATGGAAATCGATGGAAAACCGTATGGAGACGCACTTTCAGACTACACAGACTAGACTGCAAATACTAAAACAGCAAAATGGGCTCGTGATTCCAGAAATTAAGTCTCAGATATTGGGAGTAAAGAAAAGGAGATGCTACCAGAGTTTATACTTTAGCATCTAGTAATGTATGTTTAAATGAAATCATGAAATCCTTCAAGGTGAAGCGAAATCAGGTCATCGTCTACATTGACGACTTCGTTATACTACTTCTAGGCCATTTCGTGTCGTTGATTGGTGACAGGATTAAAGAAGCAAGACTGGTTGGCCCTTCTAAGTGAGGACTACGAACCGTGATGATTTGCGGTTCTTTCTTTATATCAAGGCCTGCTATATCTGCAAACGTAGGAAATAAGTGATAGCTAAGATGCCTAAACCTTAGGCCCGCGAGAGCAGGGCAGCTAAGGAGAAGGCGCTGGGAAGTTTCCTAATCATCTTCTATACAACTGACGTAAAAATAACTCGAAATAATTCAAAGTCTCATGCCATGCACGCGGATAATGACCTGTGAGTACGCCCATGAAAGGAGATCAGATTTTTTCATTCTCAAAAGATCCTTCGAATACCCCCGATCCACACGTGGTTAAAAGGATTTCACCCTTACAAGTTTGTGAACTTGCCCAACACTCGCCTGACCTGAAGCCCATCGTTCTAGGGGTGGGGCCCAGATTGTCGGGGGATCCCAATCCTCTCCTTTCGCGGAAAAACTACCACACAGATCCTTTGTCTGGCAAGCTCATCCGCTTCGAAGTTTCACGCCACATCGCTATGACCGGGTGCCCATATGAGCCTTATCCCATAGAACTCGAATCCGATCGAAAGTGAAACCAGGCATTCCCTAACCAGTTTCGAACCCTGGACCCTAATTGCCACTTCGCTATCGGAGTAAATTTTTACTTTCTTGACAGTTATTACGCAAGTGAGTAGCTGCTTCTTTGATTGCGGCTACCTCTGCTGTGAACACACTGCAGAGATCCGGTAACCTTAATTTGAGTTTGATGGGGACCTCTTCGCAGAATACTCGTCCGTCAACTCTTCCGCCCAACTTCGAGCCATCCATGAACAAGTTCACAAAGCCCTGTCTCCAAGTGCTGCATTCAGTTCACTCCTCCCTTAATGGAGTATGAGTAGAGAATATTCCGCTTGGACTAAGCAAGGGTATACACTGATCTGTTGTCAGCGGGATGAATCCAAAGTCTCTAAGGATACCTGAATGTCCGCAAATGACGTCGAGCCTGCAGTTCGAACCTCTCAGCCTGATTGCGGCACGTGCAGCGGCAGTTTTGCCCGAAAAGAATTTATCCAAGTTTGAAAAATAGTCATTCGTTTCTAAAATCACCTCCTCGTATGAGTGAAATCGTTTTCCCGCCCGTCATTTCTTCAAATTGGGGGAAAAATAGTAGTCCGACAGAGCCACGTCTACAGAAAGAAGGGGATAAGGAACGAGTTGGAATACTATTTTAATTAATTTTGCGAGCAAAACTGTTGAGTAGTGGGCTGGTGCGTTGTCGTGATGGAAAAGGAAAATCACTCCACTTCCTTCCTGCCAAGCACAAAGAAGTACACCGATTTGGCTGAAACTTTGTGTGTGTTCTTGCAAGAGATGCTACTAACTAAACATAACCTTGATACGCGCCAGTAATGCCATCTCTCTGACTTTGCACGGACTCTCCAAACGACTCGCGTATTGTGGAGACTACTAATTCTAGTTTCTTGAAATAATAACGAAGATTTCAATATCCCATGTAGTATCCAGTGGGATCCTCCTTTTTATCCAGGTTTAGAAGCCTACCTGGAGCTTTAATGGAAGGAAGAATCAAAGGTAAAGGTAAAGTAACCTGCTTTTGTCCGGAACTCTGAATCCATCATCTTTCGAATTCCTTGGCCTCCCAGCCTTTTATAATTTCCTTTGAGCCCACAAAAGAGTTCTGGTCTATGATATTTCGCTAGGCAGTCCACCTGGTCTTTGCCATCATGATCTTCTTGCACTGGAGCCCACCCCACAAAATGATGATCCTTACTCCCAGGGAATTGAGCGCAGTGAAGCATTCCTCAACCAATTTTTTATGTTATTATGTGATATTATAGCACAATTCAACTTTAAATACATAGCACTAGTAAAATAATGGACCCTAGATGTCTAAGTGAGATCCTTTGAGATCCAGTACTACCTAATTTACCCTATAGTGCATTTAAAACTGCTTGATTAACTAACAAAATGCGGATGTCAGTCAGGATGTGCCGCTTCGAAGGAATGCTTTTTTTAAGGCGGAACAATTTTTGTTCACCAAAAAATATTCTTGAATTTTCTGTGCCAAAATTGGATGGCACCACTTTTGATTTGTTTACTTAATTGGCCGTAACAACCCGAACAGCCTGCCGAATAATGTCTCGCCAGGTGTCTGTGCTTTCCGCACGCCTTTTCCAGTTCCTTAAGCTAAGAGAAGCCAGGTCATATTCAATTTGATTCTCCCATTGGACATGAGGACGTCCTCTTTGCCGCCGATCGCCAGTTACCACCTCTAACACCTTCTTCGCCGGAGCAGTTCCTTCCATACGGGCGACAAGACCCAGACACACCTTATTCGCTGCAGGGGGACTTGTTTGACTATGTCAATATATCCGTAAAGCTCATACAGCTCGGGGTTCATTCAAATATCTTGCGAAGTAATTTCCTTTCAAAAACTCCAAGAGCGGATGCATTTGTTTGTTTGACTGTTAAAGTTTCAGAGCCATAGAGAAGCACCGGGATGATCGAGTCTTGTAGAGTGTGGTTCTCGTTCGTCGAGAGAGAGGGCTTTACTACTCAAATGGCATCGTTGGTGCTGGTAATAGCGGAACTAAGATATATGAAGTTGTTGACCACAGCGAGTTAATGCTTAGGTATTAGTTTTGATTCTAAGTTTAGTTGGATGAAGAACGTCGAAGGTGGCTTGATTGGGTATCATGGGATGCTAACTTATCTTGATCTCTTTACATTTGTCTTTCATTGCTCGACTCAAGCACATTAGTTGTAATGGGTACTTACTCCTAGTTCTCATGGTACACGATTTCAGTAGCTGCTAATTCGTGATAAGAGTATAACTTTGATTCTGCGAAATATTTAGTATTTGGCTAAGCTGTTGATGTAGGCATTTGTGGCATCAGTTGACCAAAGTTAAATGAGTACTTTACCTTTGGGAAAATCACAATGCATTCACTTTTCATCCTGTATCACAATCCGGTGCAGAAACCACTTCCTTTCTTGGCGTATACGCGGAAATTAGAAAACGAAAGCTAGAAAATGCTTACCTAGTGTGCCCCTCGGCCTTATTTCCTACGGCCCCCCATGTAGGGTATTCGCATTTAAATCGCAATTTAAATTCAAATAATGAAATAATTGGTCTATAATCCACTTTTTATTCCAACCAATTGGATTTAATGTTTTATTAAATATTCTACATGCAATTTCCATCTATCATCTCCCCACAAAAAAAAAAACAAACAATAAATACTTTTTTCCATAAATCCTTATGCTCATATGCTGATATCTTCTCGGCATACTGTTGCACACATAAATCTCCTTCTATGTACTTCTGCATGAGCATCCTGGCGCACATGTGGCCATACATTGTCGAATTTTAGCAATTTCCATATAAAACGAAACAAAACAGTGCAACATGTTCGACATTTGCTGTTGTCACGAAGCATGACAGCAGAGCATTTGTGTGGTATAAGGGACAAACTTAAGTAAACGAGCGCCCATAAGCACACATACAGTGCAATGCTTATGCACAAACACATTGGCTGAGTTGACAGGCTGTGATGGGAGCTGATGTGATAAGAGGATATGCTAATATGCGGCAGCGGCAGCAGCAGTAGCAACAACATTCAATGCCAGGCAATACAAAGATGAACAGTGAGTGGAAGTGGAGAGTAGAAAAAAAACTTAAGTAGATAAAAACGGGTGTGTGAAAAATCAGTGTTCACTTCGATTTCCAAATATTGGCTGCACTATCAGATTTCAACTTGTCTCGCTGCATAAGCCACACTCTAAACGGGGGAATACATGAACATTTCGGGTAGCTACGAGCTGTAGGCGCAGCATCCTCAGCTCGTGGTCTTGCGCTGGACAAACAATTGTATTGTGTGGTTTTAGGCGCATAGCGGCATACTTCATCGTATTGGTGAGCATCAGCGCCGCAAAACATAGCCACTCACCTAAACCAAGCCTTGGTGTGTACGACAGGCCCTGCGTTGCGAGCGCCAACGCTCATTTCAACTGTTGTGACGTGTGGTAAGTGGCATGCCCTTATTGTCCATTGAGTGACAGCCTTCCGTTTACTGATTAGATACACACACACTCACTCAAAGACATTCGCATCCGTATGCACGCAAGTATGTATGTGTGGTGGCCTGTGCTTTGGCCTGCCTTTAACCCGCTTCGAGATTTTCACGCCCTCAGGTGGTATGCCGGTAAGCTGAAATTACGCAAACACAAAAATTTCTAATCGGATTTTCGCCTTATATAGTATGTATGCTTGCATGTATGTATGTAGGTATGCATGCATGCATATTTGAAGTAGGTACATGTTGCATGCAACACAGTGCGGACGGCCAACTACTCAATGATATTCTTAGTGCAATCGATGAAGTGTTGTTGCCCCCAACAAGCGTCTATGGAATTGATTGTGAATTTCGATATACATATAAACTTTCAGGCATAAAGCCGCTCTTTATCGTGTGTACGTAATAACTTCATTTTGAATTTGTTGCTTTGTTCAACAGCAATTTCGAATATTTTAGCTTTATAATTCTATTACCTACGAATATTAATAAAGGTTTTAAATGTTTCTCTGCTTACCGTAGCCGGGATGTACTGGGATGTATGGATATTTCGCTAGGAAGTTGATGGAGGTGTGTATGGCACCGGTTAACCGAAGTTAGATGAGTACTTTTTCCCCTTGAGACTATCTCAATGCATCCACTTTTCATCCTGTGTCATAGTCCGCTGCAGAAAGCTCTTCCTCTCTTGGCGTATAAGCAGAATTTTGAAATAGAAAACTGAAAAAGATTTACGCTGTCTCTTTGTCGTAGCCGATTGGGGCTGTGCGTGATTTCTATTGGTTCTCCCATTGTGGCATGAAATATTAAATGCTGGAAAAAGTGTGTCAAGTGATCCAAGTATTTTAGTTACTGCCGTTCATTTTTCTATAAACTGGTTTATTTGTGGGCCGGAGTACACTGGAGAAGTTCTTAGAAACATTTAGTAATCTTCAGATTTATTCAAAGTTGAAAACTTTGGTAGTTTTTTCATTATTTAAAATTTTTCTGTTTTTAATTTTTTAGAATAAAATTTGTTTAAACACTTTTTTTTTGGGGGAAACAATCAATTTTTGTGTTCCAAGTTTTTGCCACGGCACGAGTTCCGAAATTCCGGGATCCCGAAATTGCATTAAAAATATCCCGACATTTTTTTGTTCCTAATTTTTGAAGTAAAACTTCCTAGGCGTCGAAGGATGAGCGAGAATGGCGCATAAAAATTTCAAGGCCATGCAACGTTTTGGGCATTTTCGTTCCGCGAAAGAGAATAGAGATACAAGTAGAGGAAAAGATGAGAGAGAGAGAGAGCTACACCTTATATATAACTTAGATACACTTTAGGCTATGTTTCTTCAGTTTTTCCTTGTGGTTGCTAATTTCTAGTGAGAAATAACACTGCCTACCTTTGAGTTTTACGACGACATAGATATAGCGCAGCGAATAAGGATCCAGCGGCTACGCTGGCTGGGTCAGGTTGTCCGAATGGATACAAACGCTCCGGCTTTGAAAGTATTCGATGCGGTACCAGCTGGTGGTAGCAGAGGAAGAGGGCGGCCTCCTCTGCGTTGGAAAGATCAGGTGGAGAAGGACTTGGCTTCACTTGGTGTGTCCAACTGGTGCCGGTTAGCACGAGAAAGAAACGAGTGGCGCGCTTTGTTAAACTCGGCCAAAATCGCGTAAGCGGTCATCGCGCCAATTAAGAAGAAGAAGGCTTTTTGGTGTTTGGTTGTTGGGGCAAACTTGTACGTGGTGCCTACTGTTTGGGGTGTTTTTTGGTCCCAATTTTTTTGGCTTTTTTTTTGGTACCTACTTTTTGGCGCTTATTTCCGTTTCCTGGCTAGTGCTTGTGCGTACTATAAAGTGCTATCCCTTCCGGCGTCGGATTTATTGGTATTGCCTTGCGGTAATTTGTGCTGTTGCTGCGGTCCTGGAATCGCTGCGCTTGTGCGGGTGATAAACACTCGGAGTAGTGCGCGTTGTTGCCACGGTTTGTGTCCGGCGTTTACCTACATCGGTCTCCGTTTTTTGTAAATTTTGTCTATTTGTATTCTCTGCAAATGTTGTGAATTTGTTTAGATATATATTATTTCTCTCTCTCTCTCTCTCTCTTATTCTCTCACGGGTCTCTCCCTCTTTCTTTGTCTGCCTTGAAAGTTTCAAGGTAAAAAATTTAAATTCGTTTTTAATTCTTTTTAAATTTTTTACATTTGTTTAATTTAAAAAAAATTCTCGGGAAAAATAAAGTTTTTTATTCAAAATACCGAAATTTCGGGATCGCGAAATAACATTAAGAATATCTCGAAATATCATAATCAGCAGTTTCTTCTAATATTGGTAGCCCTAGTACACATATACATACGCGCTGATAGATTTAAGAATATTTCTTCTGAATGAAATAGCAAAAATTAAATTAAAAAAATAATAAAAAGTAAATGCTTTTTTTATTTAATTTTTTTGAATATTTTTTAATTATTTAATTTATTTAATTGTTTTTTAATAAAAGAAATTTAGGGATCCCGATATTTCACTATGTCGTAATCTGGCATTGCCACTAACATTGGCCCCACTACCACACACATACCTACATACGCACTGACAGATTTAAGAATATTTCTTTTGAATGTAATTGCAAAATTTTGCCGAGTTTCAAAGAAATTTTTCCAGTTTTGCATACATTCGACTGTCATGAGGATTGCTTTTGTTTGTGCTTTGTTGTGCTGGCAACCTAACCATTAATTTAGTAGTGTTGGAAGCTCTCATATGCGTATAGATAATAAGTGTGCATGTTTTTGTTGGTATGTAAAAACAAAAGCAGATCGGGTTAGAGAAATTTTAGTTAAATATCAAATTTAATAAAAGCAAAAAACTAGAACATGAAAGCGTAGATGTGGTTCAACAAATATTCCTCTTGCTTTTCAAAAAATAAAAATAAAATTCTTATTATAAAATGTACGATTTCAGTTTACATTATTACAATTTTTTTTTTTGTGAAAACAATATTTTCTTTTGAAGCAGCTGGATGGTTTCTGCTTCTAATCATATATTTTGTTCCATTTAGATGCTCCACTGCTGATAAGAAGAATCTAATTAAAATGCTATTTTTGACTAGGGAATATGCGGATGTGTGCCTGCGAGTGCGTCTTTTCAAAGATGGGCGTGAGTTGTCGAGCAGCCGGAAGTGCTGACATGAAAGCGCCAAATATATGTTGTTGAAGACAAGGAAACAGTGTTAGCCACACGCACATTTACATATGTATGTATGCATACTCCTGTACATCCCTTGAGTCTTTCTTGAACAACACCTACATTTTTATGTACTTGGACATGCAAGAGCTGATCTGCAGTCACGCAGCCTTGCGGGTTCTAGCGCCACCCTCTTACTGATTGTACGGCAATATAGTGAAAAAAATTGTACACTAAAGAGTATTTTTTATCGTTTGATTTCTTCGTAGTACCCGCTCTTGATGTTTAAAATATCTAACAAAAAGAAAAAAATTGGGTTCCTCTACTCAACAGTCACGGAAAAGCATAGAATAGATAACAACTGCTTGTGAACTAGTCCCAACTGTCCCCAATAGAAAATTTACTGACGCTCTTGGGTTAAATTAACTTGACTGATCAGCGCAACTGATCTCTCAACTTGACTGATCTCACATAGATCAGAACAAGCAAAAAGATTATATGAAAGCACGGACTTTAGATACCTCTTTTAAGAGCTTTAATAGCAAATGAATGGGGCACTTGAATTTGTCGAAAGCTTCTGCTACCACGGTTGCACTATCTCGACAGACGGCGGAGCAGATGAAGATGTCAACAGGCAGGCTAAATAAAGCGAAGGTGGCGTTCGGGGGAATGCGTACAATATGTGCGAGTTCTCAAATCTCCAGGCGTACTAAACTGCGAATATTCAGCTTTCATGTGAAGTCAACATTGTTGTACGGAAGAGCAACATTTCTGGTCTCTAACGCCATCACACAGAGGCTACAATCTTTCATCAACAAATGCCTCCGCATCATCTGTAGAATAATCTGGCCGAACACCATCAGCAACGACGCACTGTGGAGATCAACAAATGAGGAACCCATCCTATGGCAAATGAAACGCGAAAAGTGGCCATGAATAGGTCACACGCTTAAAAATAACCAGATAGCATCTCGAAAATGGCACTAGACTGGAACGCGCAAGAGAGCAGAGGTCGCGGTCGGGCAAATATCACTTGGCGAAGGTCTATGTTGCACGAACTAGCAGATGCCGATAACAAATGGTACGGCGCATAAATAAGAGCTCAGAACCGTGTAAGATGGAATAGTCTTGTCGAGGTCCTATGCTTCTGAGCGGAGTGAACAAAGATATAAAAAAAAAATGGGGCACTTGAATATAGTACATTTGTATGCAGCCACTTTAGCAGAATCGAAAGAGTGACTACAATTCGGTAGGATTCGAAACCCACTAAGGGCATGAAACATTAAATGCTAGAAAAGTTATTTTCTAATAGCGGTGGGTTATCGGCAGGCAATGGCAAGCCCCCTAGTGTATTTCTGTCATGAAAAAGTTACTCATAAAAAGTCGGCTGCCATTTCGAGGTGGCATAAAACGGTAAGCCCCTCCATTTGTGGAACAACCTCAAGCACGCATCTCTAATTGGAGGACTCTTCCTCGGTCAAACACCTAGCTAAGGGTGCACATGAAAATTATATTATAAATATAAGCCAGGTTTGTAGGAGCTCAGACCAGGCCTATTCAGTACTTTCTAAGGGAATCTCTGACACTTATTTGAATACCTAAGAGGCTCACATACCGACTCGTTGGAAGGTTTGACTGCATACCTCAAAAGCCAGTATCGCTTAAGGCTAGTTAAAGGAAAAGAAGATTGCGAAAATTCTTATTTTTAGTCTCCGAAAAATGCCTTTTAAGCCTCATCCCCTATGGTAGAAAGAATATGGAATCTGGCAAAGAAATAGGGCGTCTGCTGCTGCTATAGATGGAGTTGATATTCATGTGCCAAGCGGGCGCGATCGCGATCTGCCTCTTCCATTTCTTTAAATACATCAGTATAGCTTTCTTTCGCACTAGAGTTGCTTTTTTGGAGCACATGAAACATTTTAACTGTAACTTTAAATTTGAAATGGAGCTTGGAAAATGCTTTACCGTAACTTATGTGCTTGTACTTCTTAATGGGCTAGGCGTTTCCAAGGGAGGCAAAAATGCAATTTTTATCGTTTTTACATGCCTAGAAAGTCTGAGGCTTTTAAAACGATCTCCTGAAGTTTCAGGCCAATCGGGGCAAAATTGAGTGAGTTATAGCAATTTTACCAAAAGTTATGGTGAACTCAAAGCAGCATCGAATTAGGAGGTGCTCAGTTTGGGGTATCGCTTTCACGTCAAAAATGAATGACAACATCGAAAATATTAGTAAAATATTGAAATTTTACACCTACACTGGGTTCCTTAAAATAAGAATTTTAGTAAATTTTCAGCTTCTTGACGAACTCCGTGAACGAGTGAGGAATCAAAGGCACGAATTGTTGAAGGACACGTCAAGAGTTCTCTTGCAGGCAAGCGCTGGCTCATCAATGGTTGTCTGACAAGAGGTTTCTAGTCAAGTACGGCTTCCGACTGTTAGATCATCCACCTAATTAGGCGGATCATGCGCCGTCCGACTAGTATACGGGTTCTAAGCTGAAATGTTCCTTTAAAGGAGATATATCGTAAAACTGAAAAAGAGCACGCGTCTGGCAGCAGCTAGCAAAAGAATAATAACTTATGGAAGATCTAAAAAGAGCATTCTAGCTACAGAGAATATAAAAGTAAGTAAATATGTGGGTTGGGTTAGGTTGTTGCGGTTGCCTACTAAGGGACACACTCACTCGTCATAGTCCATTGTGATGCCGCATGGAAAGCTTGTCCTAATCTTCCCTAAAAGCAAGGTGAACTATTCACAAACCTTCGAAGATCTCTGATTTCCACAGTGTTGTGAGGCTTTCAAACTCATTAAAGAATTCTCTCCCTGGAGTGGTGAGTGTTTGTATGGATAGAGGAGAACAATGGCGTCTCTTTCTCTTCATCATGTAAATAACTTCAGCAGAATACATTTGACTGCGTGTCTAGCTTCTGGACGTCTCTCCCTATAAGACAATGCTTCGTTATAACAGAAATCAGTTTTCTAGAACAATACTTTCCTTGGATAAACAGAGATCCTGTGTTTTGTGTTGAGAGTCGGCCACAGCTGCCGGTCAATTCTGTACGTGAATTCATTAAACCACGAATCATCGTTCCGTAGATCGAAAAGCTCGCTTTTCTTAAAAATTTGTACCTTACATGTGCTCACGGGTATGCCTAAGAAGTTTGGTGCCCTTTCTGACTAGTTCATCGGCCTTTCAATTCCTTTCGAAGTCACAATGGTCAGAAACCCCTTTCACATTAACGCGAAGTGACTTAGCAAACTCTTTAAGATTTGTGCCGCATTTCATGGCTACCTAGGAGTTCGCCGGCTGCTTTGTGAGCTATTTTATTGCCCCTTGGCTGTCAGTGAAAATGTAGATATCATTTCCAGGTATCGCATTGCGCTATACCAGTATAATTAAGGCCTTAATTAATGCCATAAGTTCAGTCTGAAAAAACGCACGTAGTGAAATTAAAATTTTTCAAAGCGTCAGTCTCACTATTTAATAGCTACCCCTCGTATATGCACACAGCTATTTCTGTGGCTGTCCCTAAGTGATTTTGGGAGTATGCCACCACTTAGTTGTTAACATCTTCGTGTCTTGTCACCAACAAACAAATATCAAAACAATTGCTACCGCAAACCAGCATTTAGGCCCCTTGAGCAAAAGGTCTCACTGCCGAGACATTTAACTGCTGAATGTACATTTCGCATACCAGCTATTAATGTAGAAGACGCACTCGTGTAAATACGTGAAGAGGGATTCAGCTGGGAGAATGAGGACTCAACTGAATGAAGGTGGAGACCAATGAGTGGTACGCAGGCGGTAGATGGAGCAGCTAGTGAATGAGATCAGGAGGCACAAAATATGTGACAGGAAGGTAAAAGGCCGCCGGCCCATAATTGTTTGCAAGTTCATGTCGGTCATTATTGCTACAACAATTTGCAACAATTACTAAAATACCACAATGTCATCGTGTTGAACTAACTGCGCGCTTTTGAGTATATTGTCGGACTTCTCATATGAATTCCAAGTGATTGTAGCAAACATGCGAGTACACACACTTGTATATGTGCATTAGGGTGACTCAAAAAACAAAATAAAAAAATTATTGCGGTTTTGTCAGCATAATTATAAAATGTATTAACTTTAAGAACATCGCCAAAATATTTATTAAAATTTACATAAACTGAACCGATTTGAAAGCAGCTTCTAAAATCATGTTGTTTCTTAAACTGAAGTGGTCCCGATGGTCTAGAGTTCGAAAGTTTAGGGTATTTTAAGGAATTTTTTTTTACAATAAAAAAAAAATAAAAACGATATTTTAAGTTTTTAGGCTTTTTATTTAACTTATTTTACATGCAAAAATTAAAAAAAAAATTAATTTTAATAATTTCAAAAATGGCGCTGAAGTTGACCCTCCCGAAAAATGGGACCGATGTAGACAGTGTTGTCCATTTTGCCTCTTCTATTTATCTGAAACACGAAAACCAAAAAAAAAAACGATTAGTCAGTATGACTGAAGCTATGCCCCGTACTAGAATAATAAAAAAATTGACAAAATGGCGCTGTTTTGAATTTGACACTCTAAAAAACCGGTTTTTGTTTTAGAATAAAAAAAAAAACGAAATAATTGTGATAATAATATGATTCTAATCTGGGCTATAGCCGTTGATATTGTTACACACAACATATTAAAATTTCGAACGATTCGAATAGTTCTCAATGCTCTTCGGCATAACTTTCCATTTCGCGCTTCTTTTCTCGGATAATACCCTCCACAAAAAATTTGCGACGGCATTCCATTTGTTTTTCAGGTGTAAATACACCAATAGCTCGTTGCAGACCTGTTCTCTCTACGTTCCACCTCTCGCATTTAAAGAAACTGCGCATCATCATACTCAGTATCTCCATATATGCAGTTTGGTTGGCTCACTTTTCCCATTCGCCACAGATACTTGGGAAAGGACCCATGTCCGGACAAAAACTGTGTGAGTTAATATTTAGTTAACCTCACCATGCTTTCTTTCTACCCACTTTTTTAGATCGGGTATTAGTCTCGCTGTCCATCTACCATACCGTTCAGAGTTCCATCTTGCCTGCCAAAGTGTGAGCGTTTGAACTCTAATATCGGAGAAGCGTGGTACTGGGATTCCTGTGTTTTTGCCTCCCATCTCCGTTTGCGCTCTTGTGCTAGAATATCTATAGGAATGGTTCCGCTGATAACTAACACCGCTGCTTCAGATACTGTTCTGTATGATGAAGCCACTCTGAGTGCGCAGGTGCGTTGCACAGATTGCAGAGTTTTCCGCCGGCATTGCAACCTTAGTGAATCTGCCCATATTTCGCATCCGTATAAGAGAATCGAGTTCGTCGTGTCCATTAAAAGTTTTCGCTTGTTCTGCGTTGGACCCCCAAGGTTTGCCATGAGCTTACTTAGCATGCCGCTTACTTTGGCAGCTCTTGTGGCAGCATGGTTTATACGCACCCAGTAAGTTAGCCTTGTCTTTAATTGCACTTGACCACTCTTTTTGTCGATAAAGTGGCATCGAGTACTTGTATGTCTACTTCTAATGGGATATGTCTGTTCGTTAGAAGGATTAGCTCTATTTTCTCTGTGGCCAGCTTTAATCCATGATCTTCTAGCCATGTCTGAACTCGGAACGTCTGAACCTGATTTTACTTCCTTTTGGCTTCGTCAGCATTTCGGGCTATTATTACAGCTGCATTGTCATCTGCGTATCCCTCTAAATGCACATCCTCAGGCATCTCTATTCGAAGGATTTCGTCGTAGCTTATATTCCAGAGTTCAAGTCCGAGTATTGATCCTTGGGCCGCACCCGCTGTTATTTGTTTAGTCTTACACCCTTCTCGCGTTTCGTATAAGAGCACGCGATTGCTTAGATAGCTACGAATAATCTTCAATAGATTATTCGGGATCGTGAATTTTACCTTTAAGGCTTTAATTACGTCGTCCCAACTTAAACTGTTAAAAGCTTTTCTAATATGCGCTATCCAGCCCAGATAAATGAGTTTAAAGTGCGCGGAGCGCTCTCTACCTAGTTAATGGGATGTAGAAGCTATAATATTGGAAATTTCCACATGAAAGTTTCACAGCATATTCTTAAGGTACTATACTTTCGAAATAACAAAAAATCGATTTTTTTTTTAATTATAGACCACCGGGTCCACTTAAAGTAGTGTTAAACATTTTTTTTTTTTCAATATCAGTTCGGATGATAGAAGAGTTTAAGTTCAAAAATCTGCATAAAATGTTTATCGATACCAAATTAGCCTCGGCGTGATCTATATATATTACTGAAGTAAGTATCCACCAAAGCTTTCTGGTACACCACCTTGATCAAAAAGTTCTCGGAACAACCGCCAGGAGACACTCTAAGTCAACTGATTTGTGTTCTGTTTTTTTCTTTTGTTAGGTTGCTACATCACATCCTTCCAAATTTTATTGCCACCGCTTCACAGTAGTAAAAATTATGCCCTCTTGAATAAATCTACCTATCCACGTGTTTTCGATTTCTTACAGTTTTAAAAATGGATTTGAACTTTCAACAACGAATTTGTATTAAATTTTGCGTTAAAAATGGTTTCAATAGGGCGAAAACCGTAGGTAAACTTAAGGGAAATTTTTCGGTAATGAGATCCTGAAGAAAATAGCCCTTTACGAGTGGCATGAATGCTTCAGAAGAGATCGTGAGTCCATCGAGGATGGCAGACTGTCGCGTCGAAAACTGATGAAATCATCAATAAAGTGAAAGAAAAGTTGATCAATAACCGCAAATTTACTATCAGACAGCTAGCAGAGGACTTTGACACTGCTTATGGATCCGTTCCGGACGTTGTAGTTGATGACTTGTGCTTGCGCCCTGTTGCTGAACAGATCTGAATTGCATGCAAAAAAGGCTTCGCGCTGATATCGCCAAAGACATGTTTTCCAAGGCTGAATCCGACGCAACATTGGACAAACGCATCATTACTGGAGATGAGACGAGGGTTTATGAGTGCCGCACGCAATCCAGATATCAGAGAGTGAGTGTGAAAAAGAAAGGATTTGTTGTGTAAAAAATCGTGGCCATCCATCGAATTCACCTGACATGGCACTCTCCGACTTTTTCTGTTTTATCGAGTAAAAAAATCACTACGAGGAACCACTTCGGCGTTTTAACATAAGAAAGGAAGTAATGAAAAAATCGTAGACGGCTCAGATGGCTGTACCGAAAATAGAGTTTCAGAAATGTTTTGAGAGCTGGATCAAATGCTGGTACAAGTCCTAGATGATGGCGAGTACTTTGAAGGCGATAATATAATTTTTGAGGGATAAAATTGTATTTTGAATTTTCTGAATACTCGTATAATCCAGGAGCTTTTTCATTAACGTAGTATCTCTTCATTTATCAACGGAATCAACGCAATTGCGAATTTTTAATGCATTTTGTGACCTTTTTTGAAGGTAAGTTTAAGAAAAACTTGAATAAATGAGTCAAATCTTAACCGACTTAGACTCTTAAGGTTTTATTGAAAATAAAACATTTACATTTCCATTTCTTAGCCCATTAACGTCCCACATTTTCAAAAATGAATATTTTGCTCCAGTTAAAATTTTTATTTTTATTTTATGCGAACTTTTTAAGCTTAAACTCATGTACGAAGGTCGTTTGAAAAGTCCGTGAAAAAATAAGAACTTCTTAATTGTTTGTGGTAAATCTTTTTTATTTTTCGACTAAGTCTGCTTTTAGGCTTATGCATTTCGTCCAACGCTGTTCTAGTTGAATGATTCCTTCTCAATAAAAGGATTTGTCCAAATCTCAGAATAGCCATTCGTTCCTGCAATCACCTCCTCGTTTGCATAAAATCTTTTTTCCGCCAGTCATATCTTAAAATTGGGGAGCAAAAAGTAGTCCGAGAGATCCGAGGGAACCAAGTCTAGAGAATAGGGGGATGTGAAATGAATTGGATGCCTATTTCCATTAATTTTGCGACCACAGCTGCTGAGTCCTGAGCTAGTGCGTTGTTGTAATGGAAAAGAACTTTTTGAAAATCACTCGACTTCCTCAATTCAAAGGAATGCCAAACACAAACATATATACCGATCTGGCTGAAACTTTGTGTGTGATCTTCCAAAAGATGCTACTAAGTAAACCTCGATACGCAAAATTAGTACCATCTCTCTGACTTTGCACAAACTTTTGAAGCGACACTCATAGAAGGGGATTTTCTCTTAGAGGGGATTTAAAAAATTCAATATTTAAAAAAAAAGAAATTTGAAAACCATTTCAAAAATTTCAAAAAAGTACTAAAAAAAAAATTTTCAAAAGAATATTTTTTGAAAAAAAAAAATAAAATTAAATTAAAAAAAATTTGAAAACAGAATTAAAAAAAAAAATTTAAAAAATTTTTTTTGAACTATTTTTTTATAAAAAAAAAATCTGTATTTCAGGTAAATCTTTATTTTCACGTAAATCTTTAAATTTTATAAAAATTTTACAATATGTATTGTATATTGCTGAGAATGTCTTAAAATATAAAAAATATTAAAAACAAAAATTTTTTTCAAAAGAATATTTTTTGAAAAAAAAAATAAATAAAAAAAATTTGAAAACAGAATTTAAAAAAAAACAATATGAAAAAATTGTTTTTAAATATTTTTTTTACAAATAAAATTGATATTTCAAGTCGATGCAGCGCACGTAAATCTTTAAATTTTATCAAATTATTACAATATACTTTTGAGAATGCCTTGAAATATAAAACATTTATAGGTCCGTTGAAAAACCAATACAAATTTTCTTTTTGTACGCAGAGTGATCCACCCTAATGTGAATATTCAAGTAGTTTTGCTGTGGCATGTTGTCCTTTTTGCTGTCGTTGTGCTCGCCACCTTCGCTGCCATCTACGCCTTGGGAATCGAGTTCAGCTGGTATTGGTTGTCTCTCGTTGGTTGTCTTCTTGCTTCGGTTACAATGCAAAGTAATTAAGCAGGCGTAATTTTAGACTGCACATTACAAC
>JAYXIM010027356.1:0-140719 GCA_037575425.1 Anastrepha fraterculus
AAATAAAGCATCTGACTAGCAAAAGAAAATGATTGAAAATCATCATTTTTTCGGACCTCTGACTAGCCTTAACACTTTAACTTGAAGTTTTGCGCCATTTGCGTGAAGACCCGGGGTTGTGAGCAGATTTGACCACCTTTATTTTTTTTTTCTGTTCCCAAGATTGAAGAGACCCATGAAAGGATGTGGTTTTGCGATGATTGAGGAGATAAAAACCGAATCGCTGAGAGAGCTCAAGGACATACCAAAAAGTGCATATCAGAACTGCTTCGATGATTGGAAGAAAAGCTGGCGCAAGGGGGACTACTTTAAAGGCGATAAAATAGAAATTCATGAATAAATAAATATTTTTTGAGACAAATAAAAATTCACTCTATTCGTTGAACTCAGCTCGTAGGTCATTTAAATAAACAGGGAAAAGCACAGGTGATAATAAACAGCCTAATAATACTTACATATATCCTCTTTCAGTTGATACGTATTTCTATAGCACAGAGTGAGTAGAAATATTGAAAACAACTTTTTGAAAGTTTATTCCCATGAGACTTTTATCCCATGACCTTTAAAAACCTAAATTGTTGAGCAAATGAAAAACTAAGTATGAAGAACTAACCTATAGCTCCAAAGCGTTTGAAATTTTCCCTCGATAACTTGAACTGTTGAACGGTGCATAATCCAAATAATATACTATCAATCAATTTAATATTTTTAAGAATTTACTTCGTTGTTTCTTAAACAGTTTTTCAAAACGTTTCTCCACTTTTTGCACATTCACACACATTAATTTCCCTTATTTCCGTTAATTTCTTTACCTGAAAATATACAAAAGTCTCGCTAGTGAACTACGCGTTCCGTTGTCACGTACTTAATGAAATGGCATACATTTCCTTCTTGCGTTCCTGTTCATTTATACCTTTTCCATTTTCCTAACGCTTTCCTGGCGCAGCTAAAAATATAAATTGTTGTTTGGTTTTAAGCAAAAGTTCTAAATATTGTGGATACAAAATTATTCACAAGTTGTATTTATATTATTTGTAAGGTGATGCTTCTGAAAATTTAAAGAGAGGTCACTAACTTATTGAAAGCTCGATATTCCTAATTTAATAAATTGAATAGCTTAAATGCATTTCTTATTAAAATTTTATTTTAATGAACTCTATATTCAATCACCCCGGTCAAATAGCGCGGAGGACAACACTGGGTGCTTTTCGCTAGACTTTTTCAGTTCTGTAATACTATGGACGTACTCTACCCTCTCTTCTCAATGCAACTTGTATATTTCGGCGAGCATAGTTCCCGTTAACCCCTAAATAGGAAACAACAAATAATACAGGGTCCAACGCTCAAAGTGTAACCAATTAAAAAGGCCATCAATTTATTTTGGAAAGTTACTTTTATTCAATTCAAAGTATTGGCTGTACAACTAATTAAATTCGTATTTTTTTGTTAAAAAAAAAAACATTTATTTAAGTATAAAAGTGAAATAATATTTTATTCAAATTATTGTCCATCGGAAGCGGCCACTTTTTCCCATCTTTCATGCAATTTATGGATTCCATCCCAAAAAAACTTCTCATCTTTTGCGCCGAGAAGGTCATCAAGCCATTTCTTAATACCTTCAACGTTGGTGAACCGTATTCCAGAAAGGCGATTCTGCATCGACCGAAACAAGTGGTAATCAGAAGGAGCTAGGTCTGAGCTATAAGGCGGGTGAGGTAGAATTTCCAATCTGGCATTTTCCAAATATTTTTTGACCGGTACTGCAACCTGTGGCCAAGCATTGACATGATGGAAAATCAATTTCTCGTGTCTGGTCACGTAACAATTTCTGCCTTTATAGCTCTCCCGTGATCGTCTGGCCCGATTTTAACAGCTCATAGTGCAACACACCCTTCTGATCCCACCAAATGCGGCTTTGGTGTCGATTTGGCTGGTTGGCCTGGCTTCACATACGATCTTTTACGCTTTGGGTAGTCGTAATGAATCCACTTTTCATCGCCAGTGACAATACGATGCAAAACCGATTTCTTTTTGTGGCGATTAAGCAGCCTTTGAGACATGCAAACTCGTTTCTCAACGTCTCTCGGCTTCAATTCGTGTGGCACCCAATTTCCTTGTTTGTGAATGTATCCGGCTGCTTTTAAATGTTTAGAAATGGCTTGTTGAGTGACTTCCAATATTTTTCCAAGTTCTTTTGGAGTTTGACATGGATCTTGATCTAGTAGTGTCTCCTCTTCTTTGTCTTCAAACTTTTTTGATGGACCTGATCGCTCTTTGTCTTCTGTGTCAAAATCACCATTTTTAAATCATGCAAACCACTGCTGACATACTCTAACCTCTGGAGCATATTCAGGATAATGCTTCTGTTGAACTTTTCTTTAAATTGAAGAACAAATCTCCCCGCAAATGCTGTTTTGTTGGAACGTAATTTGACATTTTGACTGTAATAAAAAAAATTTGTGTGTTTACTAATATTCACTGTGACATATCAAATTTACTTGATTTTTTGGCGTGCTTTAACATAGAATAGCTGCCACTGTCAAAATACTGACTACATGAATAGATATGAGGTTAATAACAAATACGAAATTAATTAGTTGTACACCCGATAAAAATGTGTGAAAATAATACAAAATTAAGAATCAATTTACTTTTGCGCGATATGACCACCTTTTGCCTTTTTGCCCGGATGTGACTTTCTGTTATTTCGGGCCCACTCGCGGACAATGGCTTTTTTCAGCGCCTCGAGACTGGTGAATCTTTTAGTTCGGCTCTCTTCTCTCTTTTAGAAAAGGCTCACCAAAATGGGCCAAGGAAAATAATCCATCGGATTCGCATCTGGTGAATTTGAGAGCCATTGTGTGGACAATATGAAGTTCGGAACGTGGTGCACTCGAGCTTTGTGAGATGGTCCCGAGTTGTGTTGAACCGTCCACGGTCTGGCACCGAAACGTTTGTCTGTCCACGGCTTCAAAGCAACCTTCAGAATAACTTTCCCGATAATATTTCGCATTTACCTTGACGCCAGGCTGGATGAAAATGATTGGAGAGCGCCCATCTGCGGTTACAGCGGCCCAAATCATTACTTGTGGTGGGTGCTGCCTCCTGGTGACCAATCGATGACTCAAATTTTCGTATGAACGGTCAGACAAATAACCCCTTCGTTTTGGGAGTTTACGAATTGCTCAATTTGAAAATTTTTCTCGTCAGAAAACACAATGCTCGGGAATTGACAGCCTTCGGGTAAGCGAAGCAACTCCTTCGCTCTCTCGAGGCTGACTTGTTGTTGCTTTGTTTTGAAATCATGCCCCTTTTGGATCTTGCAGGGCTTGACTTTGAGATAATTTTTCAGTATGCGGCGGATTCTATGGTCTGATAATTTCAGTTCTTTCGCCATTTGATTGGCACTTCGTCGGGGATTTCGCTCAAGTCGCTTCTTCACGTTTTTAAACTATTTCACGTGACTTTGGAGTCTTTTGATGACCACCTCCATGACGTTTCGCGATGCTACCAGTATCATTATAACGAGAAATGGTAGGACAAACAAAAAATTTATTTACTTTAAGGTGCTCGAGCTCACAAACCATCGCTGGTTGTGATTATCGAGCCAAATATAATGCAACCGCACTATTACCTTTGAGATCCATTGATTTTCTATTTTCGCGTTTATTCTCTGCAAAATGCTTACACGCGTGCATGTAAACAATACTCCGGACTGTCATTTAGCCAACTGCGCGAGTGGTCTGAAATAGGTTACACTTCGAGTGCCGGACTCTGTAGAAATATATTTTTTTTGTTAGCGGTCCACAAAAGTGTTCCTCGCTGTGTTTTCTATAGAGCTCCTGAGCGCATCATAAATCTAAAATCTAAAAAGCGCACGGTTTCCTAAGCCGAATTACCATACAAATATGCAAAGGAGTGAAAACTGTGAGCCTCCTAAAAGAGAGTTTGTAGAGTGAGTTTGATATAAAGCAATATTAAATTTTGTGTACGCTTGTTTCTTTTTTAATCATGGGACCGCGTACTTCGATAGAAATGCGTAAGTCCGTTTTGGAGCATTCCAAAAAAGAAATGTCGCAACGTAAAATAGCTAGAATTGTACATTTAAGTTCGTCAACAGTTCAGCACAATATTGAACGACTAATGCATGCAAATCGTGTGGTAAATAAGAGACGATGGGCTACGAATACAACTTCCATAGGGATATAGTGTGAGTGGTTAGTGCGCCAAGTGAAGGAAAATACAGCAACAAGCGACTCACAGTTAACTGACATGGTCAAAAGGATTTATTTATTTATTTGCTCTTTCAATAATCTAAGACTTGCCATCTAGAAACTGAAACTAATGTAAATGATTGAATAGCCCGTAATAAACTTTTCGTAAGTGCAAGGAATAGAAGTAAGAGACTGCAGTACGCGCGTGCCCATCTACTATAAGTAGAGCTCAAGCATTTTGGAGGGCCGTAGTTTTTCCAGACGAGGTAAAAATAAGTTTATTTGGACCAAATGGCCGGTCTTTTATGTGGCATCAGGCCAATATAGAGCTCAAACCTCAAAATTTGCGAGCTACTAAAAAACACGGGGGTGGACGGTCGCATGCATGTCTTCAAATGGAGTTAGAAACTCGACTTTTATCGCAGAAACAATGAACAACTAAATTTTAAATAAACAAAACTTGTGCAAAAAAAAATCGGTTCGAAGCGCTAGAAAATTACAAATTGAAGATGACATTCGCTTTTATCAAGATAATGAGTCTTAGCACAAATCACGGATAGTCAAAACATGGTAAACATATAAATGCCGACACATTATTGAAACTTCTGCACATTTAACGGATTTGTACGTCATCGAAAATTTGTGGTCAGTTTTGGAGATAAATATAAGGAAATATGATACCCATAACAAATCTGATCTTAAAAAGGGATGCATAAAGAGTGTAATCAAATTAGACCAGAATGCACAAAAAAATTGGTTAACTCCATGCCACGTAGACTTCAAGCTGTAATTGTTAATAAAGTATGCCCTAAATTTCTTAAAATTTTAAAAATTAGCAAGAAATAATTGCTCTTTTCGAACTGTATCATTCAAGCTGCGGTGTGCATTTTCTGTATGTTTTATTTTTGTTTTTGTATTACAAAGGTATGAGCTTATACTTTTTGTATTTTCAGTTGAGAAATGACCTAAAACAAATCAAATAAAATATCTGCATACTCTGTTCTTCCAGTTTCCCAAAATATTGAGAACACTTTACAAAAAAATCTTATCTGTATCACATAAGGTGTGAGTTACTTTACGTTGTATCCGTGTGTGCATTATAAGGTTAAAATCCCATATCCGTCCTTCAGCTCGCCTAGTATACATCCCCGATCACGTCTGCAAATTTTAAAGAACATTTTTTTTTAGATTGCATTAATCTAGCAAACGCATGTACAGCGAACGCCTTGTGGTATGCAACAAAATTTGCAGTTCTCTGAGCAAAGTGATTGATTGCAGATTTGTTTCAGCAAATGTAATGCAAGCAAATGATGCGAATAGTGCGAATCGGAATGCAATTTAGTGCTCGTAATTTTCAGTTAATGCCATTGCAATTGAAATTATAGCGCAATTACTCAATGTCTGCTCAAGTGCTAGCGAACATTTTTCTAAGAAGAAAAGCAAAAGTATGTGTTTGAGAAGAAAGAAAGTCAGTTCAGTTTTAGTTTTAGTTTTTAAATGCTTGCAGTAACTTCTGCTTAACGCGTTTCTCTTTGCCATGAAATTTCTTTATTTATTTTTATTTATTTTTTCTTTTTTGTTTTTGTTTGTTCTTTTTTGTACTTAGGTGCTTGAGGAGCTACTCACCAAACTGGAAATCGAGCATGTCACTTGGACAACGAGTCGAAAGGGCTACTTTCATCACGTCGTCTTTCCATTGCAGTCGGGCGAGCCATGCGAAACAACGCTGCACTGTCTAACTCAACTGGGCATTGGCACGAAATTAAATTCCAGTGTAAGGTGAGTAATGAAAGAATATGTGCACGAACAGCAGAGCAAGCAATAAATATACACCCATACATACATATACACAAATGAGACAATGCAGCAGCAAAGTGTGAAATGTGAGTAGAGATAAAGTTTTTTAAGTAGACTGTCCTTGCATTGGTGTGGCTGTCAGTTGTCGCTGCAGTGGCGATACTTAGGCTGCGATTTCTTAACACAGTTGGGAGACAAAAAAGGCGCATCAAGTTTTAGAAAGTGTGCACTGCGCGACATTGATGCCACTCAAGTTGCATTTCAATTGCAAAAGAAAATGAACAACAGACTTTAGCCAACTGAAAAAAGGGAAAAGGACTACCGGCTATTGGTGAAGACTTCCTGCCAGGCTTGGCGACTGTTTTGCGGCTAAGTAGTCAGTTAGTAGCTCTTAAGCGCCATTACTTTTTTGCTCCCAAATTTGGTTAGCAGCTGTCGCTGTGCTATCTTAAATCTTTGCCTAAATTGAAGTGTTTATCACTGCCATGTGGCGGAGGTCAACTTTTGAAAAGAGCGAAAGAAATCCGTTTTATTAGAAAATTTCAGCCGAATAGATGCAATCATTTCTAAGTTAGCTAGTTGACTAAAATGAAATTGGAAAAGGCACTGACAATTTGGAAGACCCACACTTAGTTCAGTGGGTAGCGAAGTGACTTAAAATTCGAACTAAATTTCGTATAACGTAGCTTTGAGTCATGCTGAAGTTTAGTTTGCAGGCTGATTGGCAAATGTGTAGATGTTCGAAAAGCAGCACTAATTCCAACTTTAATTATTCTAAATGTTTATTGCTTGCATTTTGCATTTCTTCTGTGCAAACGAAACGTTACAACTTTGTAATAAAAAAATAAAGGGTGTTTTTTTTAGAGGTTAGGTTTTCAAGATGAAATAAAACGTATATAATTTAATGTTATGGCCAAGAATTTAGCTTCATTATAAAGATAAGGGTTTGCCATTATTTTTTAAAAATGATTTCGGGCAAGTGGCCGCCGCGGCTGGCTCGAATAAATTCCAGCCGAGAGGCCCAATTTTCGACCACCTTTTGCAGCAATTGGGGCCGTATGTCAGCAATAACGCGCCGAATATTCTCTTCCAAGACGTCAATCGTCTCGGGCTTATCTGCGTAGACAAGCGACTTCACATAGCCCCACAAGAAATAGTCCGGCGGTGTTATATCGCACGATCTTGGAGGCCACGCCACAGGTCCACGGCGCGAGATAATGCGCTCACCAAAAGTTTCCTTCAATAAATCGACTGTTGCGTTGGCTGTATGGCATGTAGCGCCGTCTTGTTGGAACCAAAGGTCGTCCACATCAACATCGTCCAATTCAGGCACGAAAAAGTCATTAATCATGGCTCTATAGCGCTCTCCATTGACTGTAACATTATTGCCGGCTTCATTTTTAAAGAAATATGGACCAATGATTCCCTCTGCCCATAGAGCACACCAAATAGTGACTTTTTGAGGATGTAACCGCGTCTCAGCAATGGCTTGTGGATTATGTTCACTCCAAATGCGACAATTTTGCTTATTGACATACCCATTCAACCAAAAGTGAGCTTCATCGCTGAACAAAATTTTCTTGTGAAAATCGGGATCGGTGGCCATCTCGTTTTGGGCCCATTCACCGAACGTGCGACGCGCTTGTTCAGGTGTAAGTCTATTCATTATGAAATGGCAAACCAGATACATAGCACTGGCAACACAATGTACCTGAGAGGTCTAAGTGAGATCTATTTACAGATCAGCCAGCACTACCTAACCGAACCTATAGCGAAAAATGTCATAAAAAATTAGAGATATTTTGTAGCCACTTGCAGCTTACACTTTAATGCACTAAAATTGAATGAACTATAAAACAACGGACCAAAAATTACTCTAAAAATTCTATCTGAAATATTTGATATTTTTGAAAAAATTTAGGTGCAAAATTTTCATAATTTTTTCTAATTTTTTTTTTAGTTTGCGGAAACTTCTTACATGGTTTTTGTTGTAAAATAAGTTAAGCTTTAGTGCAAAAATTAATAGACAATAAGTAAGAAAAAATAAAGGGTGGTTAAGTTTCAAGGGCCGGTGTTGATTTTGAATAAAATAAAATTTTTTAGGAAATTATTGTTATTTCTCTTTATTATGATAATATTGGTACGGCTTATTTATGTATGGAAGAAAATGTCGTTTCTCAGAAACTAATGGCTAAAAATGGACAAATAATACTATGTGGAAGGGATCCACAAACTAAAGCAGCATTTGACGACGTTAGGCTTCCATTGAAATTGAAATTTGAGTAGGTCGAGCCAAGGAGCACCAAGAGATTTGGTGGCTCCTAAAACACTAATGCTAAAAACCCATTGTATTAAGAGCTCTGAAAAGCGGGTAGATAGTCAAGGAGCAAAGAACAAAAGTATCAGAGAAAGAGATAGGAAAGAATAGAGACAAAGGCAATCCTACTATAATAAGGCGACTATAAAAATAGACCTGAGAGATAAAATGGAAACTCGAAAAATAAAATAATAGATGATTTTTTTTAATACTAAATAATAAAAATAAGAAAAAATTTTATGCAAAATAAAAAAAAACAAAAAATTCGCTAAAAAAATTGCGTTTTTATTGCGTATGCTTAACTTAACCTCGATACATGCCAGCAGTGCCATCTCTTTGACTGTGCATGGACTTTTCAAATGACCGTCGTAGTTCCGGCTTACTCTGTTTGGTGGTTTTTCGATCTGAAAACTAGTTCTTAGCCTTTTTTCTATAGAAATATTTGACTTTTTACAACTTTTGTGTATTGCTCCTTCAGACTTTGTTTGAGAATATCATCACATTCATTCTGTTTTTGCAGTCATTAGGCATACTTTTTCCTTCAGACACAACTTCCCTTTTTCTGAGTGATTTGTGATAAGAGAAATGGAAAAAAAACAAGCAGCCTCTGTAGTCTACCGTAAGTGCACTAGCCTGCCATCCCAGAGGTTGTGAGTTCTAGTTCCACGTACAGCATGGTCCTCGCACTTTTCCAAATTTACCTACTTTCCCTGTTTCAAAAAAAAAAAAAAAAAAAAAAAAATCCTTCAATTCCATTCCCCAATCCCAAGAACTTATCATGCCCATACTTACTCCCGCACAATAGTCTGCCTATGATTTGCTTTGTGACTGCTAAAGCAAGCAAAAAACAAAGAAAAAGACACAGTTACACATTGCATCAGTGACTCCAGCAAGAGGAAGCGGGCGACCGTGGTAATAGCGCAGACCCACCAATTTAGCGAAGTCCTCCACCATCTGTGAGATCGTTCCGCCAGAAAAATGTGAAACACAGATGGCGCTCCAAGCAGTATGAAGGCGTTGTTCCTAAACTGCGACTAGTGGACTGGACTTATAGCGGCAGGCTAATCACTTATTCTGTCAGATTAATGAAACCAACGCAAGACTGAGTCTTGTCGAGGCTCTATGCTCCCGAGAGGAGTGAATAAGGAAAACAAAAAAAATGTGTTTTGTGATAAGAGGAATGAAAAAAGATTTACTAGGAATTTTTATTCGTGATAAAAGAAAGGATGAAAGAGCATACCGCGAAAGTTTCTGTGGAGTTTCTATTCAGAATCGGGCTGTGTAACTTTGTGCCATAAAAATAATATATTCGTGAATTACATTCAGGATTATATTAGGTTGGGGGAAAAAGTATTTAGCTATTACAGTATCGGCACCATAAACACCATTCACAATTTCAACGGCTTGCAGCCTGGCCTGCATTTTCGCCTCTATCAAAGAAAAACTGTAAAATGTACCGAATCTTCTCTTTCTGACGACCATTATTAAAACCCTGTAACTCACAACTGAATGGAATGAACAAAATCAAAAGATAGTGTGAAATGTCACCTTGACAAGGAGCACAAACTTAAAGTTTTCGGATCTATAATTTACGAGATGTCGATCACTGCAGCCATCTACTGAGAAAATAATGTATTTATTTTTCCCCAAACTAAAAGGTTTTCCAATAAGAGGTGTTATGTTGATATTGAAAGAAAAATGCTTTTTTGAATACAAATGATCGGATGTTTATTCCATTATAAAGAGGAAGGTATGCCGGTAATAGTGGAAAATAACATCAGACAAATGACCACCACGACCACACTTACAGGACAATATCCTTTTCATGAAATTTTCCATAACCGAATTGCAAAGTAGCCGCCCTATGTCCTCGATAGCCTCACGTATTCCATCTTTGGGGTTTCGAATCGATCCCGGGCTGTTGGCGTAGACCTTCTCTTTCACATGGCCCCAAAGAAAAAAGTGACAAGGTGTTAAATCACAAGATCCCCGCGGCTGATTGTGGTCACCTCTTCGGTCCGGAAACTTTTCTCATAAAAGATCAATGGCTTCGTTGCTTGTGTGGGGCGTAGCGTCGTCTTTTTGAAAATAAACATTGCCCAGATATATACCATCCAATTCCGGCCATAAAAAATGGTTAATCATCTCTCGATAGCGATAGACAACACCTGTTATTGGGAAACCTCTTATTATAATTCACTTAATACTCAGTCGGTGAAAATTAATAAAGTAAGCTATTTTGCAGTAGGAGTACTTTTTCAAAATAAAAATTTGTAGACTGTTTGTGTAATCGGAACCTCTGACTACCACGAACTGACTGATCTTTGCACTTTCGTAGGATTCAGAAATTCTAATCGATTGCAGCACACAGCACAATTTGAAGTTCTCTCTGTCTGCTGCGGACGCCTCGGCTTGCATTGAAATGAAACGTTTGCCTTAGTTGCATTTACAGTTTTTTGCTGTTAAAAAAACAGCACATTTTCCATAAATTTTAAAGGGAAAAAATTTTAAAATTTTTAATAAAACCATAATTCATGATATTTTAACTTTTTTTAAATATTTTAAAAACATAAAACATTTTTCATCGCTTCAGGTATCAGATACGAGTTCCAGCAAGTGAAATTGTTTTGAACCGAGCTTGCGGAATTTTCTCTTTACTCACTTCTCTGATGTATTTTTAATACAACTTTCATCACATTCTTACGCAAATTTTAATTCGATTATTTTTTCGCATTTCCATTTACCATTTTTTCTTTGCAGCATCATACCATGCAGTGTCACTTACGATGCCCTCACAGATGCTGTCAACAAGGATGACTACAGGTAAGTCAAACGTCGCATGCCGTAAAAGCGTATTCTATGTACCTACACTCACACATGCACATATGCCTGTAAACGTCCGTTCTCATGCAGAGGTTCATATCCTTCCACATTGTCGAGCAAAATTCTTATCCATTTGCGAGCGTTGCTGCGGCGCTTTTGTTTGCAATTATCATCAGCTTGCACACATCCGTTCATATGGCAACATACATTCAGGCGCATAGAGACTGCGCTCGCCAGCTGCTCGGAATGTACTACAGCCAAATAGTAGTTATGCATACTTTCAACTATGTGTGTGTGTGTGTACAAGCCCCGTTGTCCAGTCAGTTAGTTCGCCATAAGTGTCCTACCTGTCTTCTGCAGCTATGTCACTGTGCTGTCAAAAAACATTGTTCAAACTCTTCACCGTCCTATCACACAGCGCTCTAGCCTTTGGTCGGTTATATAGGCGCTCGTACAGAAGCAAGTGTGTGTACTAGCGTCTGCTACTGTTTGTTTTGTGCGCTCTTCAGGTGGCGTTGGACAATGCCCTCCTCCTCTGCACTGTTTCGGAGCTATTCAAGTGCATGGCTTGGGGCTGCTGTTGCTGTTACCTTTGAAATTCAGTGGAGTTGCATAAAAAGCGGGGAGCTGCATCTAACTATGATACTCCTTCAACTCTCAGCTTGCCTCACTCGCTCACCGAGCGTGCACACAAACGACAGAATCATTTAGTTTAATTCGCTTTTGTGCATAGCTCGTCACTTGTAATTTTCCTACTCTGGTGCAAGGCGTTGCAACAGTCTAACGGAATTGCTGGGGCTGCTACTCGTGACCACTGCAAAAGAAATGTGCGGCAATTTAAAGATAGATGCTATAGAAAGATGCGAAGGTACTCCTTTCTCAGTGAGCACTTTTTTCTAATGCTTTAATATGCCAACGTGCATTTGCATGTTTTTATGTATTTTGAATTTCCCCTTGGCTATGCCACAATGATTGGAAAATCATTGATTCTTGATTGCCTTGTGATGGGATTGGCAATTGAAATCCACTCGGAATAAATGTTAACATTAAATATTTAGATAATGATGAGAAAATGAAAAAAGGGGCAAAAAATATTGCAAATAACGACTGCTGCCACAACAAAATAGGAAATAAAATAATTGTGAGCAAAACTGTTTGCATAGCTACGCTTTGGGAAGAAAGACATACAAACATCACTGATTGCGCTTAAGAAGTGTTCACCAGTTAGACCTCTGCTGCAATTTGTTGTTTTTTTTTTTTTTGTTTTTACTTTTTTTTAGTTTTTTTTTTAGTACGACTAACATGCCTGCCCATTGTGCCTCAGAAAAGTGAGTTCAAGCAGATCGAGAATCAAGAGGAACAACCGAAGCAGGTTGCCCTTTACCCAACCGATTGCTGAACATTCACGTATACACTTATAAAGGAAAACAGTTATATATGAAAACAATTTGTATAATCCATCGAAAAGCCATTCCCGCAAAGCCTATTAATGATAATCCTTAGCCCAAAACAGTATGGCTGGTATTCAGGCACCAGTATAAATTAGACTTTCTTACTGATATTGAGTAGTATCAAAAAAAGAAAGAAAAGAACTTATACAAATTGTTTAACCCTTTCACTGCCACGGGAATCATGCATCATATGAGAAATTAAAAAAATCGTCGAAAATACAATTCACGTTATATTTAAATAAAAATGTTCCATTGGCAATTCTTAGCATTTCACGGCCAAAATCAGTTGATTTGCGAGCTTTCAGTGAGTGCGTCGTTTTTTTATTGCAATTAGTTGGAAGTAACCTCCGGGACGGGATATATAGCCCCAATTAATGCCGTGCAAACAACTCAGTGGAATATATTATCTCAGTAAAAGTCTTTATTGTGAAGGATTCTGCTTATAATTAAAGACATGGCACTACTGATTTCTTCAACTGAAAAACTTCAAAAAAAAAAAAAAATTTAAGTAGAGATTTATGCAATGTTGAACATTTTGGGAGAACTTTTAAAAGTATTGTAAAATAGCTTCGGTTTTCTTTCTTTGTCATAACTTTTCTGTTTATTTTTTAGTATAAAAAATACTATTAATAATTTTTTTTTTTGGAACATAGTATATTTTTTACCAATATTTTTGAGGTTTAACCATTTCTGGAAAACTTGTTTCTTTTTTTTGCAGAATTTGGGGTATATTATATTATATCGCAGTTCAAGTGTTTGATTAAAAAAATGGCACTGCTAAAGAGATAAGAAAACAATAATTTTGAAATTTTTTCAAGGTTGAAAATATTAATATAGAACATTTAAAAGTAAAATATCGTTGGTTTTTTTTTTTAATATTTATAACTTCTCTATTTTTTTTAAATATATTTAAATTCTTTTTTTATTTTAAAAAGTTCATATATTTTATTACCAAAATTTTTATAAACTGTTTTGTTTTTTGACCATTTTTGAATTTTTTGTTTTATTTTTAGAATTCGGGATTTATTATCTCACTACAAGGTACTTCTACAGAAACAATTTTAAGATTTTTGTAGTCTTGAAAATTTTAGTATACAACTCTTTAAAGTAAAATATCTGGAATTCTTTTATGAATTTTTATAGTTTTTTGCTTTCATTTTTGGGAGATTGGGATTAATAAATTAAATTTTTTTTTAATATGTACAGGGTGGGCCAAATAAGACCTACCAATATTAAGTAGAAATGACAACACAGCGCGTTAAAATTATCGAGTTTTTCTATTCTTGTCAACGATCAATTGTTTCCATTTAAATGGTTATGTCAAGAAGCAAAACTGTAGATTACGGGGCTCTAAAAATTCAATGGCAACACACCAACATCAGTTGTACCCATCTAAATGTACTGTTTGGTGCGGTGTTATGGCCACTAGAGTTATCGGTCCATATTTCTTCGAAAATCAAGAGCTTCTTACAGAACATTAATTGAAAACTTTTTGCGGCCAATGGCGGAATAGTATCCTAATTTGTGGTTTCAACAAGATGGAGCAACTGCTAGGCAAACTATGGACCTGCCTTCAACCAGAAATATTATGTGGTGTAATAGAAAACGCGTTAAAAAGAGCCAATCTTTGTATCGAGAAAAATGGTGGACATGTGTCTGATGTAATATTTCATACATAATTTCCATAAAATATATTCAATGTTATTTGTGTTTAACATTAGTAGGTCTTATTTGGCCCACCCTGTACAATACGTTTATACTGTTTTGTCAACACTTTTGGGAAACATTTTTGTTTTTTGCCATTTTTGAAAAATGTGTTTTTGTTTTTTAAATTTTGTTCTTCGGTATGTATTGTCCCTGTACAAGTTCGCCTTCTTAAGATTTCTATATTGAAATAACAATCTGCTATAGAAAAAAGAAAATGCTTTTGAGAATTTTTCAGTCTTGGAAATTTTAGTATACAACTTTTTGAAGTGAAATATCTGGGGTTATTTTATGCATTTTATAGTTTTTTTGTGGGACAAAACACACTTTTTAAAAAAAATGTGTGGAAAAAATTATGTATATTTTTTTGTCCAAATTTTGTAAACATTTGTTTTTTACCCAGTTTAGAAATTTTCGTTTTGCTTGTTTTAGATTTTGTTGTTCGGGATATATTAGCCTTTCTTATGACGGATTTTGGATTAAAAAATGGCACTCCTGAAGAATTGAAATTTATTCAATGCTGAAAATTTTAGTATAGAATTTATGAATGCGAAATATTTGCGATGGTAAAATAATTTTTATAAGACTTTTTTTATAACTTTTGTAAAAACAAAATTCAAAAACAAAAAAAATGGATTTATTTCATTAAAATTTCTGGGAAACAATATTTTGCCATTTCCTTTTTTTTCTGTTTTTGATTTTGTTCTTCCTTTTTTTACTAGCTTAGACTATTCTCTGCAGTGCCTGCAAATTTCATATTTGCGATTATTGTGAGCATTTTCTTAATTTCGTTTGCCTTTTATGTATAAAATATTTAAAAAAAAAAAAATTCGGAAAAAAAATGTATATCTTCAAAATTTTTCTGACACATTTTTTCGTGCCATATTTGAAAAAAAATTCCTTTGCTTAGATTTAACTTTATTTGTTTTTTTTGTAGTTTAATATACTATGCTTTGGAAGTTTCGCAATGGCATCCGCCCAAATTTTTTAATTATATCCAAATACAAACGTGCATTGTGTTATTAGAAGAATTGACGGAAATTTGCAAAATATATGGATCACTTGGCGTGTAGTCACTCCATTGAGTATGATTTATGTTGAAAAAATAACTGAATTTTTGAAGACTAGCTGCTTATAATATGCTAGAGAAGCAGTTAAGCGAATTTCACTAAATTTTCTCCTCATACATAAGGCTACGACGCTATTTTATCATTTCATTCATCAAGAAAATCGCTGAATCTCAAATGGCTTATGAAATGGCCAGTTGAAAGTTTTAATTAAAAAGCTCTTCCAGTAGGAACGACTCTTTCCAAAACTCCCACAAGGCTCCATAAATTTATGAAGTTATATATATTCGTGCTATGAAGCTCAGATAAATAAAGATTAATGAGCTCACCCCTAAGCTCAGGCAATACTCCCTCAAACCTTGGCACTCTACTCTCCCTAAGCTATTCACAAATATTTGATGTTTATAAAATATATTAAAATTATTTGAATTTGAGAAAAAAATATATATTTCACAAGGTATTGTAGCGGCCGCCGTAGCCGAATGGGTAGGTGCGTGATTAAAATTCGGAATTCACAGAGAGGTCGTTGGTTCGAATCTCGGTGAAAGCAAAATTAATAAAAACATTTTTCTAATAGCGGTCGCCCCTCGGCAGGCAATGGCAAACCTCCGAGTGTATTTCTGCCATGAAAAAGCTCCTCATAAAAATATCTGCCGTTCGGAGTCGGCTTGAAACTGTAGGTGCCTCCATTTGTGGAACAACATCAACACGCACACCACAAATAGGAGGAGGAGATCGGCCAAACACCTAACAGAAGTGTACGCGCCAATTATTTATTTTTATTTTTTTTTTTTATTGTAGTATTAAATTTGATGGTGCCTCTTTTAATAATTTTCACTTCCCACACTCTTATTGGTAGGCATTTGATTTCATTATCCCACTCAGTCATTATGGAGTTTATAAGAAACTCAAGTGATCCTAGACGGAGTTGTCCATTTTGGCTCTTCTATTTATCTGAAACACTAAAACATAAAAAATCATTAATTCGTATGACTGTAGCCATCTCCCTTACTAGAATAAACAAAAATTGAGAAAATGGCGCGGTTTTAAATTTATCACTCTAAAAATCGGGGATTTTTCAGTTTTTTAATAAAAAAAAAAACGAAACAATTGAAATAATTATATGAGTCTAGTACGGGCGATAGCCATTGATGTTTGGAACAACACATTAAAATGTCAGACGATTCGGCTCAATAGTTTTTGTTTTTTGATAACACCAGGTCAAAAAAGTAGTTTCGAGATAAATGAGTTTAAAGTTTGAAGTACAGGAACGCGCGGACCGCTCTCTACCTCGTTAATAGACTGTATAAGCTATAATATTGGGGACTTCCGCATGAAAATTTCACAGTATATTCTTGAGGTACTGTACTTTCGAAATACTGAAAAAACAAAAAATCGATTTCTTGAAATATCTAGACACCCCCTTAAAGTTATCGCACTATTTGCCGACTTCGAACGGCAAATATTTTTACGAGTAGCTATTTTGTGTTAGAAATACACTCGGAGGTTTGGAATTGTCTACCAGAGAGCGACAGCTGTTAGAAAAAACGTGTTCGGTTACTTTGTGTCTCATGCATAGACATTCAAAACTAAGCTCTTGACGAATAGTAGTCACGTATCAACCTATTCGGCTACCTTACCCTACTATACCTTAATAATATCTTCGCATCAAATTTAAATATGATGTGACTATGACGCTAGTCACTTCTGCTCCCTTGCCCCTCTAAGTAATTTCAACAATAGTCTTTATCGAACACTGCAGATCATCTCTATAAAATTTGTAATTTTCCTCGTATTCCTGCCAAGAACTGATTAACATAATTAATAGTGGCAACTCGACACCTTCTAATGGCCAACAGTAAAAGCAAATTAGATGCATATTCATTAGACTAATTAAAAAACGTTTACGTATCCCTTTGCTCACGCTGTGCATTTGCATGAGGTAAAAACGAACTGGGTAACCACAAGGAAGTAGAAAATGTGGGCAGTGTAAATGCAATTACAATGTTGCAAAGCAAAAGAAAATCAGACAATTAATTCGCATTTAACCCTCTTACTAACTATGAGCAAAATTTATTCAAATTCTTTGTTTTCCTAGTAAATGCTTGGTTTTATTTTGTATTTGATTACAAGTGGAGGATAAGCCATCGGGAGAACGCATTTTGAAAGTCTAATAAAAGGCATAGCTAAATATTTATCAATGAGTTTTATTTTATAAGAAAGAGCTAACCTACTCTATGATCAAAAAGTACCGGGCTGACTGTTTTATTCGATTGCGAAGGCGTAGTGCATCATGAGTAGCCTCCATCGGGCCATACAGTCAATAAAGAATATTATTTAACCGTTTTGAAGCGTTTGAGAGATGCTGAACGTCACAAACGGCCGGAATTGTGGGCAAACAATTCTTGGATTTTGCATGACGATAACGCGTAATTGTACCGAGTCCAAATTGTACTGGACTATTTGACCAAACACCAAGTAAATACCATCGTGCAAGTACCGTATTCACCTGATATGGCTCTTTGCGACTTCTTTTTGTTTCCCAGGTTGAAGTTACCACTTCATGGAAGAAGATTTCAGTCGATAGAGGAGATCAAAGAAGGCCACCCCTTCGCCGGCCTATCAGGGGTGCATGGAGGACTGGGTTAAACGTTGGCACATGTGTGTTGCTCCAGACGGGTCATATTTTGAGGGAGATAAAATAAATTTGTTTGAAATTTAACTCTGTTTTGTTTTATTAAAACATTTCCGGTGGCATGGCGCACCGTCTTGTTGGAACCAGTCACTGTCTAAACCTTTCTAACTCATTTGCGAGCAGATATAAAGAGCCAACATCCATTGATATCGGTTTCCATCGACCGTTTCGTTTTCTCGGTAAAAATATGACGCAATGAAACAAATTTCAATCATCCTTTAAAATGCGCCGCATTGTGGTTTCACTGACGCCAAAATGCTGAGCGCGACGACGATACGACACTATTGGCTCCTGGGCAACGCTCTCCCGCACTGCTTCAACAAGTTTATTGGAACGTCTTGACCGTTGATGAACGGCATGTTGATAATCTCCTATAGTCCTGTGATCAAAAAACTCGACACCAAACGACGAATAGTATTGTCAGACGGTGCCTGTTTGCCGCGATACTTTTTGCGATGTGCGCGTTGAATTACAACAATAGAACGACTATTTTCGATGTATAGCGTCACTATTTCAGCGCTTTGTTTTGTTGTAAACCGATCCATGGTTGAAATTGTACTGAATCGACATATCGAAGACATGTAAGTTGAAGTCGATCGGTTGGTAAATGACAAAGTTATTCAGCGTTTACATACCGACATAAAAGTTGGCGCACCCGGTATAAGATAAGAATATCGGATACCGAGAAATGCAAGAAATGTATGTGCGCTCAAAGGAAACTATAGACGATCTTATTTGCGAATAACCGTGTTCAAAACACGCTTACACACCAATTAAGCCCCACAGTGGATAGGCTGGAAGATATCTTAGTAGTAATTTGGAAATGCCTCCTTAAATCCGCAATAAAAACAGACACAATGCGCGTGGACTATTTCAAAACACAAGCACATAGATAATGAACTCTATCTGGTATCGTTATGGGCCGAACCGATCTACGGGTCCGCCATATAATTTTACGGAATTAAAAATCCTATAAAAGAGAAACTACTCAATATTTTTCCAAACTGTTTTTTTTTTTTTGAAGTACAATCCTTCCGGTTAATGATGGAACATAACTTCATTCATATGGCTGCCTCGGCTAGCCATGCAACATCCCATACGATCGGTCCAATTTTTCAACACATTTTCGATTGTATGCGGATGTATTTCAGCTGTGACATCGCGTATGTTGGTCTTCAGTGCATCAATTGTTGCTGGTCTGTTGGCATCTTCGAAGACAGTGCGCAAAAGATTGATCGTAGCATGCGCTGTGTGGCAAGTAGCGCCATCTTGTTGAAACCAAATGCCACCAATATCCTCCTCTTCAATTTCTCGGAACAAAAATTCGTTCAACATGGCCCGGTAACGCTCTCCATTGACGGTTACGGCCACTCCTCGCTCATTTTCGAAGAAAAATGAACCAATGATACCTTTCGACCAAAATCCGCACCAAACAGTGACTCGTTGTGAATGCATCGGCTTTTCTTCGAGTGCGTGCGGATTTTCTGAGCCACAAATGCGGCAATTTTGCTTGTTAACATACCCGCCGAGATGGAAATGAGCTTCATCCGAAAAGATGATTTTTCGGTAAAAGTCTTAATCTTCTTCAAGTCGATCCCAAGCCCATGATGCGAAGCGTTCTTTGAGCGTATACACAACCATTTTCGTTCAGCGGAAGAATAAAACTGATTTTCTGTCAAATCAGATGACAGCTAAGTGTTACCATTCTTCAAATAATACATAGTTGAAACGTAACGATAGATGACGGGCCCTGTATGTGTATTTGCAAGTCAACCAGGTCAACCTAACCTAACCTAAAAGGCGTAGACGAGCTTCTAATTTATAGAACGGAATAGCCGACAAATGAGTACTTCGCAACTTTCAACTTTTTCGAGAGCTTTTCGATGGAAATTTAATTTTGTGCAGCATCAATTAGACTAAAACCACGTCGCATTTCGTCATTAAATTCAGGAGTTTTTGTTCAGTTATAAGCATTCAGCTACGATTTACGAAAACCTTAGAGATGAGATCTGTTTGGCTAAAGTAAAATTGGCATGCGAGGCTTTGGAAGTGCCAAATTGCTAGTTTTAAGCCTGAAATGTATTTCCCTTGCGAAAATTTTCCCTACAAGGCAAGTCCTCAGCGCCTGAATGTATGCAATTGTTTTGTGAAACACTTTATCTTATGCACTGCTGATTTGTAGCCGCAAGTCACACACAGTTCGAGTGCACAGTGCGCAAGGAGTAAAATTTGCACAGATTATTCTGCACTTTACAGCGGTTGAAAATCTTTATTTTTATATCTTTGCCGACTTCAGTCGTAAATTTTGTGCGAGTCGTTGTGATTGCCGCAGTGCATTGCTCTTTTTCCCCGCCGTTGCTAAGGTGTCCTTGCGTTGCGCTCTGCGCTAGCTTTTGGCGTTTCTTTTTTATGACACCTCAGTCGCATCCAAGCGCCGCGTGCCTACATACAAGCGTATGCCGATTTTTGTAGCAGATTTCTGCTTAAGTGCTTGCGCGCAATCATATGTATGTTTGTAAGTGCCACTTGCGGCTACGTCCTCGTATGTTGCAAGCACAAACCCATGCTGCAGTGCTCAACCACGCCCATCGCGTGCACGTGCCATCAATGTAACGTGTTTTTCGGTTCTCTTTCGCAACTTTACGACTCCAATTGAATTGGCAAATTTAACTCAGCAATATTGCGGATAATTAAATGTTAACAAGCCAAGAGCCCGCAGCGAATTTGTTGCAGAATGCTTCGACACTTGGATGTTAAATTCAGCACAAGCACGCAGACACACATGCACACATGCACGCATACATATTTACACATTAAACAATACATGTACGTTCTGCAGATTATTTGCTGTAGGGCAAGTGTGTGCGTCTTCACAGTTTCACTTTTGCTGACGGGATTTTTTCTGTCAAAAATAATTCAATTAAAAGCGCTAATTATGTTATACCCGCGAGAACGAAAAAAAGTTAAATATTAATGAACATACATACATGTGAACAATTTTGCTTTTTAGTTCTCTCTCTCTATGGAGAATTATGAAAAGCTTTAAACTAAAAGGAATTTTAAATACTAAAACTGTGAAATGTGAATTGAAAATTTCAAAGTGCAAAATTAAAAACCTGATACTGGCACAAACCTCAATACAGAAGTACTTAGGAAAGAAGTAATGAAGAAAAATGCGCGATATTTTCTTCAACTAAAAAACTGGCCAGAGTGCACAGGTCAAGTCTGCATGTATAGTCTGTGCCAGAAGAAAAGAACCGGGCTTTTCTTGTAACTTCAAGATATATTTCGTTCTGCTTTTTGCTGCGTAAAAGTCCCTCTCAAGAGCTACGACGCCAGTGCTAACTCAGGTTGGTGTTGTTCGAAGCTTTCCCGTAAACGCAACCAAACAAAAATGAGTGAGAAGTACGCGCAGCATTTCGAGGCGGTATTTTTATGCACGCATTCGAAAGCGTCGAAAATATGTTACGCCGCGGCTGCAAAAGTGATTAAAAAATCAGAAAAATTTGTTGTTATGTGGAATCAGCGGTATAAAGTGTACAAAAATGTTGATCACTTTTCCGAGCGCGGCTTGGGGCGAGTGAGGACAAAAAAGCAAGATAAAAAGATCGCCCAACTTTTTAAGCGGGACCACATCTTTGCAACTACGCTAAGCACACACAATTCTTGCTAAAGAGGGAATAGATGTGAGTATCAACACCATCGAAGGTCGAGTGAAGAAGGCGAACATATCCTACCGTCCCACGTCATCAAAACTACTGCTCTCAGAAAAACACATTGAGAAACAACAAAACAAGAATATGGCGTCACAGTAATGGACTGGCCTTCCCAGTCGCCAGACGCCAAGCCCATTGAAAATGTGTGGGGAATTACGGAAACGCATCTTGCCGGAAAGCCAGTCCACGATTTAAAGCAACTCGTGCGTCAAGTTCGCAAAATCTGGTCCTGTTTGTCGACGAGCTACTTAGAAAATCTGGTTCAAAGCAGGAAGAAGATATCAGGTGCCAATCCTAAATGCAAGTGCCAAGTGGTTGCATACTACGGTTGATTTTTGACAATTTTTTTCGCTGAGACATCCCTTTTCCAATGTCGAATTTTTTTTACACGGCATAGTGAGCATAGTCAACCAAAAAAAAAAACTTTCAAAAATCAATGGTATTTTTGTTACTTGAAACTAAATTTCTAATGGGGCATAAAACTACATACCCAGAAAAATTATAGAAATTCTGATTAAAAAGTTGAAAGCTGTGGTGAAATTTTGGTTGCTGGAAATATTATAAGAAAAAAACTTTCCACGCACTACTTTGTTTAGGTCTGGAAACAAATGACAGCCATTAGGGGCCAAATCTGGTGACAATGGTGGGTGCTCCAGGAATTCGAACTTTAATTCACTGATTTTAGCCATTGTCAAAATGCTTTTGCGATCCTGAAGAAAACAATTTTGTTTTCTATAGCAAACGGGTCTTTTTCATAATTTTTTTTCGTTAGCTGGTCTAAAAGGTGACAATAATATTCAGAATGAATTGTTTTAGCAGTTTACAAGTAATCAATAAACTAAATTCCTTTCGCATCTCAAAAAACTGATTCTAACACCTTCTTTGCCGCTTTCTGGATAAAAACTCGTTTCGGAGCCGAAGATCCAATTTCACACCACCCTTTAGCCTTATGTTTTGATTGAGGATAATGATAATGGAACCAAGTTTCATCCATAGTGATGCATCGGCTTACAAAATCCACTTTCCACACTCTAAATGTTGCTAAGAAAGTCACATTCGAATGTGTTTCTGTTCCATTGTTAGCGACTGCGGCACCCATTGTGCACATAGCTTTCTGAAACACAATACCTCAGTCAAAATATCGCCTACACAGTCCAATGAGATGCAATGAATTAACAAACTTGCATCAAGATCTAACACTTTTTATTCAGAATTTTTAGATAAGCTTCTGAAATACAGTTTTCTAGCCCACTTTATTGTGGTTTTATAAAGTGCAAGTTTGAAGTAGCTCAAAAATCGCATCGATCGTTGAGAATTTTTTTTTACCAGTGGCAGTTATGGCAGGTCTTAAACATTCGAAGACAAGGAATAATTACATCGATGATATACAGGGTAGGCCAAATAAGACCTACTAATGTTAAACACAAATAACTTTTGCAATAATCATTTATTTTGGTTAATTGTTTTTATACATTGAATATATTTTATGGAAATTATGTATGAAATATTGCATCAGACAAATGTCCAGTATTTTTCTCGATACAAAGATTGGCTCCTTTTAACGCATTTTCCATTACACCACATAATGATTCTGGCTGAAGGCTCAGTATTTCGTCTCGAATATTTGCTTCAGGTGTCTAATAGTCTCTGTTTTATTGAGATACACTTTGTCTTTTAAATATCCCCATAAAAAGAAGTCGGGCGCAATCAAATTCGGCGAACGAAGTGGCCAAGGCAAATCTGAATTTTTGGAAAACAGACGTTCGCCAAAACTTTTTGTGGTAAAGCCTTCATAACTCTACTATCAATACAGTCATATCCAGGACTTTTACAGTTATTCAGTCGGGAAACTTCTTCAGTAACTTCGTCATCTGATATTTGTGTGATCGGGAGGTCCAATTGGCACGGAGATTCGATGAAGTTTAGAGTATCTGTATTATTATTATTCCTATTCAAAGTATTAGACTGAAAAATCAGATAGAGGTGTTTGGCAAAAGCCTCTGCTTTTGTTTCATCACTCCTACACCATAATCCATCAAGATTTTTAATGGCAACATTACGTTTCATCGGTCGTTTTAGGTACTTAGTAGTTTAATAAGCGCTTGAGAGAGAAAATACATTCACCGTATTTGCCTGTAAAGTCAGAGTTCCATTAAGTATGTAATTCTTCCAAGTCTACTTTTGGATATTTCTACCGTGGCATAACTCTTTAAGCTTAATTGAAAAATTCATGCATTTTGCTCGTATCAGTCATCACTGTCAATTGAGTTAAATAAATAGATATTTCAAAGTACCTGCATACTTCTTATTTGCATGCAAAGCGCACCGCAATTCTACTAATTTTATTTTGCACAATATCTAATTTCTACTCCAAACTCATGCCATCTAACTGCTTCAATGCTTTTCACATTTAAACTATTTCCCCCTTCTATGTTTTTGCACAGCGAGGATCCCACTGCCGAAGAGCTATCGAAATGGAATGCCTTTGTCGAATCAATTAAATCGAAACTAACCGTGAAACAAGTGGTTGATGGTGTACGTTCTGGTGGATCGTTGTCGTTCGATTATCTGCTCTTGATTGTGACCGCTGAGTGAGTATGAGCAGTAGCAATCAAAAAGAAGTGGATCAGGTGGATTAAAATAAAAAAATAAAAAAAATAAATAGAAAGGAAACTCAGCTGAGGAAATTGGCGCAATAGCAATAGAAATACTTATTAATGCTAAAAGCAGAAAAGTAGCAACTATGCAGGAATAGATTAAATGAAAATAGCAACTCAATGAAGATAATCAATATTTAATTTAATTATTTTGTGGTCTGGAATAGTTCTAAGCCAGTTTGTTTCTATTGGAAGTAGCGCAGCATTTAAATTACTTACTTTAAAGTTTTATTTATGTATTTAATGTTTCTCTTTGCCACACTTTTTCACGTATTTACTTACATAGAATATTTTCAGTTATTGGGTTTCATATATTTTTGTATACTTTCAGCTCTTTGGCTGCGCTGGGCTTAATTGAAAACAGCGCAACAAATATTGTGGCTGCCATGTTGGTTTCACCACTCATGGGACCGGTGATGTCGATTACTTTTGGTACAATAATTTCGGATACACAGTTGGTTGTGAGTATTGCCGCAATACTGAATGTAACTCGAGTAGTTGTATGTAACAAAACTGTATGTAACAGTGCTATGTATGTGAATCACTGTGCGACGTAGTGAAGGTCAAAATGGGAAAGGGAGGTGGGAAATTATTTTGCAGAATGAGTGCGTTGGGAAAGTGTATCAAAACCCTCAGCGGGTTCGTTTCATGGAGTTCAAAATTATTTTTTTTTTTGGTAAAATTAAGCTTTCATATTTGTGGCCAATATTATTCTTCTCTTCTTCTTCATTTATTAAAGGGAGTTCCTGTTTACAACATTTTATAATATTTGGATTAATTTTACTGTCGTTGAAGGGACTCGGATGTTCAGCATTCGTGCCATCTCTTCGGTGACAGCCCGGGTGGTCTAGTGTGGATTATTCCGTTGTTCATCGCCATGTCTGCTATGCGTTCGGTTGACCAAGGGGGTTTCGATAAATTAGGAGAAACATTCTATGTATGAGCTAAATATAACGTTCGAACGTATAAAATATAATTTCAAGAGCAATTTTTTCTTATCACAATTTGACTAATTTTTACGTCTCATAGTGGAACTTCACCTTTGTTTCGACAAGTACCTAAAATAGTATGTTAAAAATAGAGTTAGAGAATAGTAAAGTTCTACAAATACAAGGTGGCACAAAATTAATCACCCTATCGCAAGATTTATAATTTTTGCAAAGGTGTCACAGTAAATCATTTTTGAGACTTGAGGAACTGGCAATAAAGCGCCGAAAGGTCAAACGAAAGGTTTTCATCTCTGAAAATAAGTTTTTGTTTTGTCATTTAGTGAAAAAGTCATTAAAAAACAACACATTTTGTCAATTTTTTTTTTGTCATTTAGGTCGTCATACCCATTCTTCTAAAGGGGTTTTCAATAAGGGCGGGTAGATGTTGAAATGGAATAAAATGGCGTTTGCTGTATGGCACGTAGCGCCGTCCTGCTGGAACCACATGTCGTCTAGGTCCATATGGTTCAATATGGGCCATAAGAAATTGGAAGGGCCACCTCTTCTACCGAAAAATGGGAGCAATGCGCGCAACGTTTGCGTTAATGAGCACTCATTTTGATAATAAACTTTATCATTTGAACGTGCTGTTCATTTGTGTAACTTGCCATGATGATTTGGCATAAACAACTGAATAATAAACAAAAGATTTGACAGATCTCACCAAAACAAAATGGCTGCCACAGGACGCCAAAATCGACCCGCGCCAATTGAAATACCCTTTATATGGAAATCTTGTCTTGTGGTGTGCTATGCAGAAAAAGACCTATTCTAATTTATTGAATAAGGTGCAGAGATCAGCGGAATTAGCAATATGTGGCGTCATGAAAACCACGCCATCCATGGCATTGGATATCATATTAGTTTTGCCACCCCTAGATCTCTTCTGCAAATACTTAGCGGCCTGCTCCGCTTTAAAGGTCAAAGCGAGCTCACAATGGAGGTCTGTCATACATGGACATTCAACCATCTTAGACTCCTATACGGATATACTCAGTGGTTATGACTATCACCTTCCCATTCTCTGCTTCGAAAGGAATTCCCTAATGAAAATCCCTTCTAGACTGGAATGGCTTGAAGAAGATCCAACACCCAACACACCCATTAAGATCTGCATGGACGGATCTGAAATGGACACCGGTGTAGGATCAGGATTATTTTGCGAATAACTTTTTATTAGGGAACCCTTTAAACTACCGGATCACTGTAGTGTTTTTCAAGCGGAAATAAATGCTATTCATGAAACCGAAAAATGGTTAAAGATAAACAGAATATCATCAACGGATACCTGCATTCTATCAGACAGCCAGGCTGCCCTACGAGCCCTGGATGCATTCCAAACAACATCAAGGAGTGTCTTACGTTGTCGCCAATCTATTAATGAGATGGCCAAACAATATCGTGTAATCTTATGCTGGGCTCCAGGCCACAGAGATAAACCAGGGAACTCTACAAGACCAAGATGACTGGACAAGTTTTGGGAATGTATGTGATCTGTAAACGCGTGAATTTCCCTTATCGATACAAAGAAAAAAAATTATAAAGAAACTTAATGAAAGCAGGCCGCGGATAAAGTCTTGTGGATCACCAGCTTGCGCCGACTTAGGCTAGGATATTGACTAACTTGATATGACTTTTTGCACTCTATCCTCCAGATAGCTGGCTATAAGGCTCACCGAACTGTCTTTGAAATAAAAATAGTATTTTAGCTTCATACAAAACAGGTTGTGCTCCACTGAATCAAACGCCTTAGAGAAATTAAGTAAGCAAAGAAGTATTAAGTTGCTACTGTAAAACTTAATTCGAATATCGTAGTTTAAAATCTATGTTTTGTCGCCTCGAAATCAGTTTTTGTGATATTGGCATCACTTTTTTGGAGGACGCGAATATAGTAATTTTTTTTGACAGCACCCATATGTTATGTTGAGGTTTATTGATAAAGAATTACAAGTTAAATCGCCGAAGAATGAGCTTTGATATTTTGTGAATAGTTTCGGAAAGGAATATCAAGATTTGAAGGCCCATTTATAAATTTGATTTGTCTTTATGCCGAAATGAGCAGCCTTCTACCGAGCAGCACAAATCGCTTTGTACTGATTTCGTTTACTAAGGTCTAAACAAAAAAGTAGGATAATTAATTAATTAGTGGATTTAGGATAATTTTCTTATTCTTCGTCCAACGCTAAGAATTTTTAAGCTTTGGTGATTCTTGGAAAATTTTAAAATACAATTTTTTTTATTGCAATCCTCTGCTTGTAATGAATCTTATCAAGACTTCCTTTAAAGAGTCAAAAACATTCATTCATTTAAACTGGATTTTATTAATAAAAATGTTGTGCTCACCAGTACATTATTTGACTGATATGTGTAAAAACTTGTGCTTCCATAAATAAATTCAAATTTGAAAAAGCCAGGATACGCAGCACCGAGATTTTGGTAACTCCTAAACCACTCAGTCTAAATAGTCCATTGCATTCAAAGCTCTGGAAAGTAACAGGGAAGATAGTCAAGGAGGAAAGTAACAGAAAGAAATAAGTCACTTTATTCTTTTACAATAAACGTAGTATTTCTCATCATTAAATTGTTATACAAAGAATTTACTCGCTAAATTTTTTACACCGAAATTATATTTGAGACCAATGACAGATCTCACCAAAACAAAATGGCTGCCACAGGACGCCAAAATCGACCCGCGCCAATTGAAATACCCTTTATATGGAAATCTTGTCTTGTGGTGTGCTATGCAGAAAAAGACCTATTCTAATTTATTGAATAAGGTGCAGAGATCAGCGGAATTAGCAATATGTGGCGTCATGAAAACCACGCCATCCATGGCATTGGATATCATATTAGTTTTGCCACCCCTAGATCTCTTCTGCAAATACTTAGCGGCCTGCTCCGCTTTAAAGGTCAAAGCGAGCTCACAATGGAGGTCTGTCATACATGGACATTCAACCATCTTAGACTCCTATACGGATATACTCAGTGGTTATGACTATCACCTTCCCATTCTCTGCTTCGAAAGGAATTCCCTAATGAAAATCCCTTCTAGACTGGAATGGCTTGAAGAAGATCCAACACCCAACACACCCATTAAGATCTGCATGGACGGATCTGAAATGGACACCGGTGTAGGATCAGGATTATTTTGCGAATAACTTTTTATTAGGGAACCCTTTAAACTACCGGATCACTGTAGTGTTTTTCAAGCGGAAATAAATGCTATTCATGAAACCGAAAAATGGTTAAAGATAAACAGAATATCATCAACGGATACCTGCATTCTATCAGACAGCCAGGCTGCCCTACGAGCCCTGGATGCATTCCAAACAACATCAAGGAGTGTCTTACGTTGTCGCCAATCTATTAATGAGATGGCCAAACAATATCGTGTAATCTTATGCTGGGCTCCAGGCCACAGAGATAAACCAGGGAACTCTACAAGACCAAGATGACTGGACAAGTTTTGGGAATGTATGTGATCTGTAAACGCGTGAATTTCCCTTATCGATACAAAGAAAAAAAATTATAAAGAAACTTAATGAAAGCAGGCCGCGGATAAAGTCTTGTGGATCACCAGCTTGCGCCGACTTAGGCTAGGATATTGACTAACTTGATATGACTTTTTGCACTCTATCCTCCAGATAGCTGGCTATAAGGCTCACCGAACTGTCTTTGAAATAAAAATAGTATTTTAGCTTCATACAAAACAGGTTGTGCTCCACTGAATCAAACGCCTTAGAGAAATTAAGTAAGCAAAGAAGTATTAAGTTGCTACTGTAAAACTTAATTCGAATATCGTAGTTTAAAATCTATGTTTTGTCGCCTCGAAATCAGTTTTTGTGATATTGGCATCACTTTTTTGGAGGACGCGAATATAGTAATTTTTTTTGACAGCACCCATATGTTATGTTGAGGTTTATTGATAAAGAATTACAAGTTAAATCGCCGAAGAATGAGCTTTGATATTTTGTGAATAGTTTCGGAAAGGAATATCAAGATTTGAAGGCCCATTTATAAATTTGATTTGTCTTTATGCCGAAATGAGCAGCCTTCTACCGAGCAGCACAAATCGCTTTGTACTGATTTCGTTTACTAAGGTCTAAACAAAAAAGTAGGATAATTAATTAATTAGTGGATTTAGGATAATTTTCTTATTCTTCGTCCAACGCTAAGAATTTTTAAGCTTTGGTGATTCTTGGAAAATTTTAAAATACAATTTTTTTTATTGCAATCCTCTGCTTGTAATGAATCTTATCAAGACTTCCTTTAAAGAGTCAAAAACATTCATTCATTTAAACTGGATTTTATTAATAAAAATGTTGTGCTCACCAGTACATTATTTGACTGATATGTGTAAAAACTTGTGCTTCCATAAATAAATTCAAATTTGAAAAAGCCAGGATACGCAGCACCGAGATTTTGGTAACTCCTAAACCACTCAGTCTAAATAGTCCATTGCATTCAAAGCTCTGGAAAGTAACAGGGAAGATAGTCAAGGAGGAAAGTAACAGAAAGAAATAAGTCACTTTATTCTTTTACAATAAACGTAGTATTTCTCATCATTAAATTGTTATACAAAGAATTTACTCGCTAAATTTTTTACACCGAAATTATATTTGAGACCAATTCGTCAAAAATCAACTTCTTTTGTTAACCAGGAAAAATTTCGTATGTACCTGAAACTATAACCTTTTAGTAGTAATGCTGCATACTCGGTTTTTTACTTTCTTATCAATTAAATTTTTAAAGGGATTTATAGCTTCTAAAGACTAAATTTTCCACTTAAGTATCTATACCAGCCTGTGATATTAATATTTACATCAGTTTCAAAAAAAAAATTCTCGAACGGTGTAAGATCACATTACACAATTAAGCGCAAATGACCTGCTCTTATAATATCCCAATTAAATATTTCCTATTAAATATTGTGGCTGTAATCTCAGCTAGGGTTTGGTTTGTCGATGTTCGCCTGAAGCGAAAGTTACGCATACGCCCCGGTGCGCATGTACTTTCTTTATTTGCTACATACTCGTATTAGCTTGATCCAATTAATATAGCATTACAAAAAAAACAGACTGCAATATTAATTAGTTTTATGAAAGATATCATTTCCGCCTTTATTTACTCTTCGTCATTCCATAAGGATATAAGTACATTAATTATTCATTGCGCCGAATTGCTTAGTTACTTTTTCAAATTGTACTTTATATGAATTGTTTATTCCTGTCTCTGCGCTTGGCAATTCATATCCGGTTTTGTGTCGCTCTTTACATAATTTTGCTTCTATTTTAGTTTCATTTCATTATATTTATCTTGTATTATTGTCAACACTAGCCACGATATTGCCACGCATACTGTGTGGGAAAAACTAAATGAAAAAAGAAAACAGAAAAAGGAAATTTTCAAATCCATTTCCGTTGCAGCACTATTTACTCATTCATTAAATAAAAATTGCATTTTTCGCACCATGCAATGCACATAAATGCACGAATACTTAATGTGACATTTACAAGTGCGGCCAAAGTGGCTTTACGCTGCCCTCAACTGAAGCTGAGTGCATGAAATGGTATGTAAAAATAGATATAAACAAGAGCAGTAGAAAATATGCATGCATTAATAATTGTAAAGTGATAAAAGTGAAAAAAATTGGGATGTAAATAAAAGTATGCATACGCGCATGCAAATGAGATCCACACTACGCTTCAACCACTACCAACCATGTGGCTAAGCTGGCGGGCATATTTGCACAGTTCACTAAAAAATTGAAATTTATTGACACAAATAGTATTGAATTGATAAATGGGAAAGTAAATAGGATAAATAAATGGAGTATTTGCACAAAACTAGTTTTTATAAAAACTAATATGTAAGTGGATATGTGTGTGTGCTAATGCCAACATAACTGTAATGCCGACATATGCGACAGTATTTAGAATGAACCAAAAAAAAAAGTGTTGTAACCAAAGTGCTCACCGGAAAAAACAAAATAAAAAAGAGTAACCAAAAACACTTCTCGCCGGAAATCGTGGATAAAAATGTGGCAAAATTTTGAACTGGATTTTATTAATAAAAAATTTTGGTCACCAATATAGTATTTGACTGATATGTGTAAACACTTGAGCTTGCATAATTAAATTGAAATTTGAAAAAGGTAGGACACGAAGCACCGAGATGTTGGTAACTCCTAAGCCACTCATCCTAAAAGGTCATTGCATTCAAAGTTCTGGAAAGTAACGTGAAAGATAGTAAAGCAGGAAAGTAACAGAAAGAAATAAGCAGCTTTTTCTTCTACAATATATGTACGTAATATTTCTCATCAAAAATGAAGTTCATTGTAAAGCAAAAAGACTTCCAAAGATGAGCTTCAGATATATGAAAGAAAATTTTCAACATCGTATGCAAAAAAAATTGTGAAAAATCAAAACGATTTGTAGTACGCATATTTGCTCGCCATATTGTATCAACGCAGACCGATAGCTGCTTCAAGCTGACAAATTTTCTAAAAAGCATCAATGAAATGGCGAGTTCATAAGTTCTTAAACTATCATTCAATACAGAAAAACTTGAAGATAATACTTTTTGATAGAGAATATGTTAAGGCGGACTTGTACATTAGAGAATCAGTAATTATTTCTTTGTTATATCATAATTAAGAATACCCAAGCAAGTGTTTAGTAAAAACGTGAATAAAAAGTGTTGAGATAAGTAAGGAGTCGCCTTAATTCAATATATGAGATATATGTAAGTAGGTAAATATGCCTTGTCGAAAGAGTTTTATTGTCTGAAAAAGAGGATTTTCATTTTTTAGAAAACTCACAATTACTTCAAGGAAGAATACAAGAACCTTATAAGACTGTTAATAAATTCAGTGCAAAAAAGAGTATTAAAATGTGCTGAATGCGCTCGAAACATATAACTCAGGGATTTTTATTAATTTTTGCCGGAGCAACTAACAAGTACAGAATGTAGACAACATCAAGTCCGTTTTACTGCACTCGGGTTACTTTTTTTAATTTTCTTTAAATCTACTCGACCTCCGAAGAAATCTCAGCAGATCTTGTGATGCCAAAGAGCCAAGGTGGTCGCTTCTTAACACATCAGTGCCAAAGACATTTCTCAAATAAAATTAAATAAAATCAAACCAAATCAAATAAATCAAATAAAATGAAATAAAAGCAAATAAAATCAAACAAAATGAAATAAAAGCAAATAAAATCAATTAAAATCGAATAAAATCAAATAACATCAAATAAAATCAAATAAAATGAAACAAAATCAAATAAAATCAAATAAAATCAAATAAAATGAAATAAAATCAAACCAAATCAAATAAAATCAAACAAAATGAAATAAAAGCAAATAAAATCAAACAAAATGAAATAAAATCAAATAAAATCAATTAAAATCGAATAAAATCAAATAAATCAAATAAAATCAAATAAACCAAATAAAATCAAACAAAATGAAATAAAAGCAAATAAAATCAAATGAAATGAAATAAAATCAAATAAAATCAATTAAAATCGAATGAAATCAAATAAAATCAAACAAAATAAAATAAAAGCAAATAAAATCAAATGAAATCAAATAAAATCAAACAAAATTAAATAAAAGCAAATAAAATCTAGTAAAATCAAATAAACCAAATAAAATCAAACAATATGAAATAAAAGCAAATAAAATAAAATAAAATAAAAGGAAATAAAATCTATTAAACCAAATAAAATCAAACCAAATCAAATAAATCAAATAAATCAAATAAAATGAAATAAAAGCAAATAAAATCAAACAAAATGAAATAAAATCAAATAAAATCAATTGAAATCGAATAAAATCAAATAAAATCAAATAAAATCACACAAAATAAAATAAAAGCAAATAAAATCAAATGAAATCAAATAAAATCAAACAAAATGAAATAAAAGCAAATAAAATCTAACAAAATAAAATAAAAGCAAATAAAATCAAATGAAATCAAATAAAATCAAACAAAATGAAATAAAAGCAAATAAAATCTAGTAAAATCAAATAAACCAAATAAAATCAAACAAAATGAAATAAAAGCAAATAAAATCAAATGAAATCAAATAAAATAAAATAAAATAAAATAAAAGCAAATAAAATCTATTAAACCAAATAAAATCAAACCAAATCAAATAAATAAATGAAATGAAATAAAAGCAAATAAATCAAACAAAATGAAATAAAATCAAATAAAATCAATTAAAATCGAATAAAATCAAATAAAATCAAACAAAATAAAATAAAAGCAAATAAAATCAAATGAAATCAAATAAAATCAAACAAAATGAAATAAAAGCAAATAAAATCTAGTAAAATCAAATAAACCAAATAAAATCAAACAAAATGAAATAAAAGCAAATGAAATCAAATGAAATCAAATAAAATAAAATAAAATAAAAGCAAATAAAATCTATTAAACCAAATAAAATCAAACCAAATCAAATAAATCAAATAAAATGAAATAAAATCAAATAAAATCAATTAAAATCGAATAAAATCAAATAAAATCAAATAAAATCAAACAAAATAAAATAAAAGCAAATAAAATCAAATGAAATCAAATAAAATCAAACAAAATGAAATATAAGCAAATAAAATCAAATGAAATCAAATAAAATAAAATAAAATAAAAGCAAATAAAATCTATTAAACCAAATAAAATCAAACAAAATCAAATAAAATAAAATAAAAGCAAATAAAATCAATTAAACCAAATAAAATCAAACAAAATCAAATAAAATCAAACAAAATGAAATAAAAGCAAATAAAATCAAATAAAAGCAAATAAAATGAAATAAAATCAAACAAAATGAAATAAAAGCAAATAAAATCAAACAAAATGAAATAAAATCAAATAAAATCAATTAAAATCGAATAAAATCAAATAAAATCAAATAAAATCAAACAAAATAAAATAAAAGCAAATAAAATCAAATGAAATCAAATAAAATCAAACAAAATGAAATAAAAGCAAATAAAATCAAATGAAATCAAATAAAATAAAATAAAATAAAAGCAAATAAAATCTATTAAACCAAATAAAATCAAACAAAATAAAATAAAATAAAATAAAAGCAAATAAAATCAATTAAACCAAATAAAATCAAACAAAATCAAATAAAATCAAACAAAATGAAATAAAAGCAAATTTAATCAAATAAAAGCAAATAAAATGAAATAAAATCAAACAAAATGAAATAAAAGCAAATTAAATCAATTAAAATCAAATAAAATCAAAGTCCTCAGAGGACCTCAGGGATTCAAGCGAAGACCAGGCAGATGCACAGAAAGTGGTCCCCCGTCTCATCGTCCTCTCCACACGCTAATCAGAGTGCACTGTCTGAGATGCCTACCTTTTCCATGTGCTTTGCTCATAGAAAGTGGCCCATCACTCCCTTCTGCTTAATAATAGGAGGATTTGTGACAGTTGGTCGGACATGACAGGTAACACAGTTTTGTCCATCTCTCAGCTTGCCAAGCTCGCTTGTGGGTTGAAGTAGCCCATTTGCTAGCCGCAGCTGTAATGGCTGCAGAAGGGTGTGGCAGAACTACGAATACAAATTAAACTAAAAAAAAAAAACCAATTGAGCGGTATTAAATATTTTAAAATTGTATATGATTCGCAATTATTGAAAATGGCGGATTCAACCCAGCATTACACCAAATTGTTTTTTGGATTTAATTATCTTCTTCTTTTACTTTTCACATTATCCGTCATTTTCCATAAGCTATTTGGAATTCTAAAAAGCTCACATCCAATTTGAGATCAAGGACAACTAAAAACTCCGACTACCAATCCGAATCTGATAAATCTTTATAAAAGGCTATATCCATATTGGATCTGCAATTTTGAAATCAACAAAGTGCTATTTGATTCATATTTAACGACCCCAAAAATTCCAGAGCAGTAGTTTTCTTCCAAATCCGACAAATTTTTTTACAAATTTGACAACCAAATTGAATTCACTGTTTTTGATTTCGAAAACCTGACCATGAATTCGTAATCAAAAACCTCCCAATACTGAGGTCCGAGAGAGTCAGATAAAATTTTTGAAAACTTGACTTTCATATTGTATTCGTCGGCTTGAACCAGAACGACCTGGATTCATATCCGGCTTAGGGCTGCCGGAGTAGCAGTATTTTCCTAACAAATATGGAAAATGTTCATGCAGCTACAACAACAAAACCCACCGTCCGTTCTCACGACAGTCGGTTGTACGTTACCCGAACGACTCGGACTTATAATGGTCGAGGACTATCACTCCAACAGCGTTCGATAACGAGCGTGTACCGACTTTTGCGTGAATCCATTAAAAGAAATCAAAACTCCACAGCCATCTTAAATCCACGTTTTGGGATTTTGAAAAATTCATTTCCAAAAGCATCCGTGCGTATGCTAAAGCTCTTTTGAATGGAAAAAAAAACACCCGCTAAATATTTAATATCTGTGTTATGATTCTCAGACTTCCATTCAAATGATGTTTTCAATGAGGTTTTTTTTTTCAAATATTGTTATGCTCTTTCCTTTCGTTTCATATTTCCGTTTTTATTGACTGAAAGCCGACAACATCGCGCAGGTCTGCTATATTAATGCAATATACCATAAAATCGTGCTTTGGAAAAATCAAAAACAAAAAAATTATACTTATAGAAGCCAAAGGCGAGAGCGAAAATGAAGTAGGATATTAAAAATGTGTAAAGAAGCAACCAACACCTTTATAAAAAGCAGACTAGCACGAATGCATTAAAGTACTCACAGAGGAGCGTGAATGAATGTACACATACTAACACACATACATAAGTATCTATACGATATGAATGTGGAACACACATACACTCGCACATTTGTATATAAGCAAGTGCTTGCATACGAGACGTGCATAGAATTGCATTGAATATGAAAGAAATTTATACAAGTGCCAGTGGTGCCTCAGTAAAGCGAAAGTGTGAAGTATGGTAACGCCTTTCTTTACATTATACTGCATATACATTTGTAGATATGTATGCAGAAAATGCCTATCGACACCCATTTTCAGTTTTTCAGTTGGTGTAGAGCAGGTGGCCCAGCCAGTCCCAACAAGCAGGTGGCAAGTGGCGAAATTGTGGTGCAACCAAGCCGTCGCGCTAAGTACATCCAAAGCACTTCATCAGCTGGTAGTAGTAACTGGAGTAAATTGAGAGTGCGAACATATGGTGTGGTAGCAGAAGAAGAAGAAGACAAGTAGTGCTCTTATGAGTATGTAGAGAAATGTATAAAAAGTCGTGATAGTTAAAGTATTGCAACGAGTATAAAGCGAAGACTGCGTTGCCATGAAAGGAATAGAAAGGAAAGGAAAGGTGTGTGCAACGAAAGTGTGGAATGAATAAAAAATGTGTATACGAGTACAGTGGCATTACCTTAATTTGAAGTGCGTCGAGAAGTAGACAGAATGAGGCTCTCCAATTAAAATTGTAATTTAGTTTGCCGCATGTGAGTGTAATCATTTTTATACTCGTACTAACTTGCTTGAACTTTTGACCGAGCATGCAAATACATTCATGTTTATGTATGGGTGTGCCTGTTTGTGTGGAATATGAGCAGGTGCTATTCATGTATGCAAATAGTAGTATACGTGTGTGAAGGCAAAGAATAGTTTTATGGGCATACGTTGAAAATGGGTACATTTTATTGAGCTTATTAAAGGTCCGCAAAGATGCAAACATGAAGAGGAAAGGAAGAGTTCTTATGAGATATGTTAATTGTATGAAAGTTCGTACAGGAATATCAGATAATTTTTTCTAAGTGAAAAATTTCTACATTTACTCAAATAAATATGTGTTAAATTGCCACTGTGTATGCCTTATACTTTCTAACAGAGCTGAAGTATATTTTCATTTATTTTGGAATTTCTATTTTCTAACTTTAAAATAACATCGGAAGTCAATTGCTTATTCTTGTAATAATTCAATTGCAAATGCTTCTAAACATAAAATAGAATTTATAACAATAAATAATAAATAAAAAAATAAAATACAGGGTAGGCCATTTAAAGCGGGCCCATTTGTTTCTGAAAAAAAACATTGAAAAAAACATTTTTTTTTGTGTTGATATGAAAAATCATTTATTTTGATTCAAGGAGATTTGTTCCAGCTAGTTTTTGAAAATGATATCCTTCAAATGTTTGCCTCTGGCTTTGATGGCCAAATGTGTCCTTTTTTCGGCGTTTTCCATCGTTTTGGCCAATATTTCGGCCGGTATGGCGGCGATTTCGCGTCGGACATTGTTTTTAAGTTGAGTTAGAGTCCTTGGCTTGTTGATGTATACCTTGGATTTCAGATAACCCCACAAATAAAAGTCCGGTGGCGTCAAATCTGGTGATCTCGGTGGCCACGGAAAATCACCATTTTTCGAAATCAACCTTCCAGGGAACAATGGCTTCAAAAAATCGGGTTTAATTTTTGTGCCATTTGAATTTTGTACGGAAACATTTTCAAATCGATGCGAATTATGCGCCTGAGTGTTGTCCTGGCGATGCCTAATTCCTGAGAACGACGATAACTCGATGTTCGCGGAGCCTCCTCAACACTGGCTCGTACAGCCTCGATATTTTCAGCAGAACGTCGTGTACGTTGTCTGGATGCGTGGCTGGTATTGCTGAGACTACCGTGGTTAATAAATTTTGCGTATAAACGCTGTAAAGTGCTTTTGGATGGCGCACTTTTAACTTTATTTTTTTTTTAAACGCACGTTGAGTTTTCACAATTGAGAAGTTATTTTGGATGTAAAGCTGAATTATTTCAGCGCGTTCTTTTGGAGTGTACTGCTCCATGGTAAAAATTGTCTTGGACTGACGCTTCCAACGCGCTATGTCATTAGTCGATCTGACGTTCCTGTCAAAAGTTATAGGGTTGCCCGATGGGCCCGCTTTAAATGGCCTACCCTGTATAAGTAGGCATATTCATAGTGTTTGTCGCCACTATTACTAAGTATTCACTTTTCGTAACTTCTACGTATTTTTCAAACTCTGTGCGACTAAGTGTAAACTTGCGGCGAAAATTGTGTGCAAAAAGCACGAACGCGTTCAATTGTCGCACAATGACTTAGAAAAAACTTTAAGAGTACCCGGTGGTCTAGAGCACGAAAATTTCACCTATTTTCACAATTTTTTTTTTTTTTTGCCATTAAAAATTTAAAAAACGATGTTTCAACTTTTCGGGCTTATTAGTACGTTTATTGAGCATACAACATTTTTTTTTTTTACTTTTGAAACAATATTTATTATTATAAAAATGCCGCTGAAGATGACCCTCTCGAAAAATCGAACCCGGACGGCGTAGATGATTTCGAGACTTCTACTCATCAGAAACACAAAATTCAAGAAGATTCTAAATCAGAAAGAGTGCAGTTATGGTCGGAACTAGAACTAATCGAAAACATGAAAAATTGACAAAATGGCGTCGGGTTTTTTCGCTAGTTTTTATTTATAATTTTATGATTCTAGTTCCGACGATAGCGATACATGTTGTGAACAACATATCGAAATTTCAAGTGATTCGGTTGAATAGTTTTTTTGTTTTCATCCCCGCCGTGCCGAAAAAAGTCGTTTCGAAATAAATGAGTTTAAAGTTTGAGGTACTGGAGCGCGCGGACCACTCTCTACCTAGTTAATGGGCTATAGAAGCTATAATACTGACAGTTTGAGCATGAAAATCTCGCAGTATATTCTTAAGATTCTATGCTCTCGAAATATCGAAAAAATAGAAAATCGATTTTTTGAAATTTCTAGACCACCGGGTGGCCTTCAGTGGTCCAAAAATTGTGGCAACTGTGTGTTAAAAAAGTTGACTGAATCCTTATCGTTGAAACGAAGGCTTAGAAGGGGCAGAAATAAACGACTTGTGTCGCAGTCAAAAACCAAGGAAGTGGTGCCATTATTTCGTAAAAATCCTTGCCTTTCCCTTCGAGATGCTGCAAAACAGATCCAAATATCAAAGGGTTAAGTCCAAACAGTGCGCAAAAGGGAAGATTTACAATCATGTAATAAGATTGTACTAGCCAATCGAAATTATCAACAAAATTCGAGCGGAAAAGCACGTGCGTGAAAATTATGCCGTCATTACATCCATAAATATGGTTGTATGGTTATGGACGATGAAACATACGTCAAAGTATACTTTAAGCAGTTTCAGGGCGCTAAGTTTCATACTGCAATGAAGAGCATAGAAGTCTCAGGTAGCTTAAAGCTTAAAATATTGGACAACAGTTCTAAGAAATGTTTGGTTTGCCAAGCCATATGCCAGAGTGGTATGAAAATCAAAGTGTTCATTACCTCGGATACTAAAAACCAAGAAATTCATTGGAAATTCAAATGAAGAAGTGTTTGCAACAACGTTTGATGCCATTCATAGAACAACATAAAGGCTCAGTTCTGCTCTGGCCCGATTTAGCATAGTGTCATTATAGTCGTTTTGATATGAGCGATGAACTGGTATATAAACCACGGGGTAAATAATGTTCAAAAACACCACAATCCACAAACTGTCCACAATTTTGATCCATTGAAAAATATTGGTCAATTGCTAAAACAAAATTGCTAAAAACGCAAAAAGAAATTAAAAATGAGCAGCAGTTTAAAATGAATAGGCAGAGAGCAGCAGATACCACGCGAAAGCCCAATGAAATTGGTAAAGTCGAAATTGCTGTTGCTTAATTGGTGCTTAAGGATATTTTTCACCACTGCGTGAGGGGCCTTTTGAAGTTTTCTTCGGTTTTGAACCAGGGACTGGTTCAACATACTTTGGAGGAACTATTTTTTTGTTAACCATCGTAACTGGGTAGTTTAACTGACCCGACGTTGGGTGTTAAAAACATTTTTAAACAAACCAATTACTATCCCTGCGAATATTGTAGTAAACCCACCAACCGGAGCCGATACACTGACAATGAAGAGAGCCTGTCGTCTTTGCCTACAAAACTCATGTTTATTGCATTGTATGCAAGAATCCAGAAAAGAAAGAAAATCTTTTTTTTCACAAATCAAAATATTTTCGATTATTATTTTTGCTTCTGTAGGTAGCGAAATGCATGCCAAAACCAATGAAAAAGGTAAAAAATTAAATATAAATACCTGCGATACTTAAAAATTAATTATGAATGTGGCGCATCTGCCACATATTCCCATTCAAGTGCATGTAAATATCTACATAGGAGTCTGACCAGAACCGAGGGCCCAACGGAAGGTGTATTTAACATTTTAAAACCTTTTTTTCGTCTTGATCGAGGATTATTTTTAAAAGGTTACAGGGTTTAATTCAAAAGTAATGAGCCTTCAATCAAACCCTGTATATCCATAAACCGATAGAATATTTAATTTTAGGGAGCTACCTGGAAGCTCAAGTCGTTAGCTATAATAGAAATATGTTAAATTCACGTCCAAAGTCGGGAAAGGGCCGGCCAGACTTAGATGGCCAACGGAAGGTTAAATTCCCAGGATCTTTATCTTTATAAGCACCTAGTGAACAACGCTGGGTTAGTATAAATCAAGTGCTGAATTTTAGCTATCGGGTTTTCCAAACAGAGGAGTTATTCTGATATTCAAAGAAAAATGATATTTTTGAATATAAATGATCGGATGTTTATTCCATTATAAAGATGAAGGTATGCCGTTAATAGTGCAAAATAACATCAGGGAAATGACAATCACGACCACGCTTACAGGACAATATCCTTTTCATGAAATTTTCTATAAACGAATTGCAAAGTGGCTGCCCCATGTCCTCGATAGCCTCATGAATTCCATCTTTGAGGTCTTGAATCGACACTGAGCTCTTAGCGCAGACCTTCTCTTTCACGTGACCCCAAAGAAAAAAGTCACAAGGTGTTAACTCACAAGATGTCGGTGGCAAATTGTGAGTGATCCCCTCTTCGAGAAATAACTCGTTCCGAAGGTATTAGATGAGTATCCCTTACTCTGTCTGGTAAATTACACTAGTCAACATAAATTTTGTTTTTGCGTTGCGTTAGTTTATAAAAAAAAAGTTGGTAGGTCGAAGGTATTAGATGAGTATCCCTTACTCTGTCTGGTAAATTACACTAGTCAACATAAATTTTTTTTTGCGTTGCGTTAGTTTATAAAAAAAAAATTGGTTTTTAAACCAGAAAAATTACCAGCAGGTCAGTATCCTTTACACTGGAAAATTACACTAGTCAACAAAATTTTTTTTTTACCTTAGTTTGGAAAATAGCTCAGCGATATTGGGCTAATATCCTCTGCACTGTACGCTTAGGAAATAATCACATAGGTGTTAGATGTGCATATGTGCATAGAATACCTGCTGTTCTATTGAATTAAACTGGTCAACAAATTTTGTTTAAACTAATCTTATAAAATGGCCTGAATATTAATTAGCATCAAAATTAGTAAAACACACTTATTAACAACTTTTTTTAAGCAAAAGGATTATATACATATTCATTATCATCTGGGCTGGTAAATTACACTATCTCAGAGATATAAGATAAATATACAGTGGAAAATTACACTAGTTAACAATTTTTTTGTTTTTGCACAGAAGCCTAAAAAATAACCTAAAAAGGTTTTCTCTACGCTGGAAAATTACACTAGCTAAGAGAATTTTCCTTTGGGCTATGTGAGCTTAGGTTAGAAAATGGCTTTCTAGATATATAGTAAACAACATACGTCAGCAAAAATATTTCTTTTGAGCTAAGTCTAAAAACAACCTCCCAGGTATTAAATAAATAAAGCTAAACTTTTTTTTCGTTTAGACTAGAAAATAACTTAGAAATAGCTTAGTGTAAGAACCTAGCCTGGAAATGATCAGCTGTGAGTTATCTATATCTCCGTAACCTATATCCCCAGAAACCCAATCCAGTCAAACTATCAAGCGAAATTTATTTGGTTTTTATAAAAAAATGAAACTGAGTTGCTTCATGGAAACTAAATCCCTTAATTGATTTAAAAATACAATTAATAAATTGGGAAAAGTGGGACAATCAAAACAAACAAAAAAAAATACCATAAAAGGGCTTCAGTTTTATGAGTATCAAATCAGGTAATCGAAACTTTCATAGAAAAAAAATTTTGCCATGAAAGCAAAGCTTATAAGACATCCAAGAGACTTAGACCGATATTTCGATTCACACAGCGTTCCCCATGCCACAATGGCAACACCAAATATATACATATTATAGTGCAGTTCTATCTAGAAGCACTCGAGCATTTAACTTCAACTAAGCCCCCGTTTCCACCAAAAGCAAACACCGTGTTTGCAGGAGTTGTGTTTGGGAGAACTGTCAACTGTTTCCACCGAAATGTGTTTGCAAAGTGTACGGTCTTTGGTATGGTAAACAGATTTATGATACATTATTTTGCGGCGACAGCACAGCGCGATAGCCCAGCGGCTAGCAATGTGGGCTTCCGATCCGAAATCCTTGGTTCGAATCACAAAAAAATTTTTTTTTTTATACATTTATTTCATTTTGTTTTATGATATGTTTATGAGCAGATTTTTTTCATGGCAGAAATACACTCGGAGGTTTGCCATTGCCTGCCGAGGGGCGACCGCTATTAGAAAAATGTTTTTATTAATTTTGCTTTCACCGAGATTCGAACCAACGACCTCTCTGTGAATTCCGAATGGTGATCACGCACCAACCCACTCGGCTACGGCGGCCGTCAATCAAATGCCATATTGACAAATTGCAATCATTGTTGCCATATTTCGATAAGAATGCAATAATAAATGAGGAAAATGAGCAACATTGCCACCACTTAATAATTAAATTAGACGCAAACCCAACAAAACACGCTTTGATTAGACGCAAACCCAACAAAACACGCTTTGAAAAGTGGGTTTAGGTATGGAGTTGTGTTTTAATTTTGTATGGGATTTGACAGGAGTTTTGTTTCGTGTTTGCGCTAAGAACACGATAGCGGCAGAGAACACGATAGCGGCTGCGGTGGAAACTTAGTATTAGTTAGAAATTGTATGGAAACGCCTTTACACGTTGTACACTTCTCTGCCAGCCTTAGTTTGTTGCTGAAGTTTTGAATGAATGCCTCTCAATGAAAAAAAGAAGGCAGAGCTAAGACAACAAAGCAGTAAACTATAGAATGCAAGGAGCAACAGAGCGGCTGTCTCAGGGTACTTTAAAAATTACCTCCGTTGCAAGAAGGCAGGTATAATGAGTATTTTGTGTAAGTCTCAAGTGCCTATTTATAATTGTCTCTCCATAGACTTAGCTAACACACTGATCTATGAGATGGCTTTACCTACGGGCGACTTTTAACGCAACTGCAATGATGAAAGAGAAGCGAAAAGTAATGACGATTAGATATATCCAAAACGATTGTATTTTAAATGCCTAAAGCACCTAGACACATCGTCCATTTATAATACTTCATTAGTGGCTCAACTTCATGTCAAGGCAAAGAAGAAACAAAACCTCTTTTGCGTGGTACTACAATAGGCCAAAAACTCGAGGCGTACCAATCAACACGCAAGATATAGCGCGAGCTCTCACAACGTAACCTTAACTTTGTCTGTAGTAAAAAATAGTAATTTATTCACGACAAAACGGATCACTTCAAAGCCCATCAGGCGTAAAATTAGCAAAGTTTAAAGTAAAGTTTTGTTTATTTATTTAAAATAAGGCCACTTAGACGCTCCGTTTCACTTTCACTTTGACTTCTACTTTTGCGTACTGTTTTCTCTTCTGTAGCGAACCGTTATCTTTGCAAAAATCATAATTTATAACAACTTCTTTTAATTAAGTATTAAAAAATGCTAAAAGCTCAAAGCTTTCTATCAAAACGCCAACAGCTGTAGAGTAAACAAATCAGAAAAACAAATAACACAAGAGGATGAAAAACGACTAAAGGAAGCTGGGAATACAAAGCAGCTGACGACTGCTTGGAAAAGGATATGCATGCATTTACACTACCATTAATACCTACCAACTAGCGATGCTAATATAAGCGACAATTGTCGACCCGGGATTTCGGGATAAAAATTCAATAAACCTTATGATTTTTTATAAAAAAACTGAAAGTATTTATCTCAAAATATGGATTGATTTTTTCATCTTCTTACGCTCCACCGTTTGTCGCAATAGTGCAGGCGAGGTAGCAAACTTTCGACAAACTTCGCCGGGCACCCGTCAACCTTGAAATGTCTTGCTTTATTGTGGTTGACTCTCATAGCCTTCGTCTTGCTCGTCCAGCTCGACAGATTGTGTCAGCGTGACTAGCCTGTCCGCCTTCGCTTGCATTTCAGTGAGTTTGTGAGAGAGAAGGTAGATGTCATTGTTGACGCCCAGGGTTAATTGGCTCAGGCTCAATTATTGGCTTGGTCTATACAGCTTCGGTGAGGTCGAAATCCAGCTTGCTATAATTTGTAGATGGCGTTGAACAAGGATATTCCTCGCCGCAGTCACTCAAATCACCTTTCTTGGGCAGCTTCGCGGTAATGCCTTTCGTCCAGGATGGAAACAGCTTCTCAAGGGAAGAAAGTGGGATAAGCAAAAGAAGGGCGGCGTTCGGGCTAATGCATTCTGTATGGGCGAGTTCGCAAAGCGCCAGGTACTCTATGCGAATATTCAGTTCATGTGTGAAGTCAGTATTGGTGTATGGAAGTGAGACATGACTGATCCTTAAAACCATACCACAGAGGCTATAATCTTTCGTCAACAAATGCCTCCGCATCATCTGTAGAGTATTGCGACCGAACACCATCAGCAACGGCGCGCTGTGGAGATCAACGAATAGGGAACCTGGTAAATCAAACGCAGAAAGTGACGATGGATAGGCCATACGCTTAAAAAACCACCAGATAGCAACATAAGAATAACATTGGACTAGAACCCGCAATAGAGCAGAGATCGCGGTCGGCTAAAGATTACTTGGAGATGGTCGATGCTGTGCGTTCTAGCAGATGCCGACATCACATGGGATGGCGCAAAAACAACAGCCTAGGGCCGTGCACGATGTAATAGCCTTATCGAGGTCCTATGCTCTCGACGGGAGTTAATAAGGATATAACAAAAACGTGTGAATTATTCGCATAATTTTCGGGGTTTTCGTGATTGCCAACCTTACTGCCAATGCAAACATTTTCATTCAACTGCCTACCTGTCATTCACTCTCAATGCTCAACAGCATCTGCTGCCCCAAAACACTTACGATGGTAAATTATGCAAGCAAACTCGTACATATAAACTAAAATTACTCAGTCAGTCAGCTCGTTCAGTCATTCGCTGAGAATTTTTTTAATTTATGCCAAATCAGCAACTTGTCGCTTGAAATGAGTTACGAGTGTCGCAATACTCGCTTCCAAGCAGCTTTCACCGCCATAACTTCACCCATTCCCCCAACTGCCTGATGTATTACACAAATATGTATGCATAAATGGGAATGGATAAAATGCGACGTAAAAGGGAAAACTTGAGCGTCTACTACCCAGCTCAACTATAAATCTTTCAACTCCCAAAGGTGCGCACCACCGAAAGCCACAGGCGTAAATAAGTAGTTAGGCGCAGAAATTAAGTGAAAGTAAATGGAGTCGGAAATGTACTTGAAGCAGTAGAAACAGTATAAGTAGAGAGTAGAAATAGCTTAGAAGCAAAAGTAAGACAAAGTGGAGGAGATGACTTTGCCTCTTCTATGTAAGCCTTAACTTTAGCGTCCGTCCTTCACCACAGCAGCAGCAGTAGCATCAAAAGCACTTTGTAACCGTTGGGGGAGTTTATCCTTGCAGTCTGTTGACACACATTTATTGCTTAGATGGGAACATTTTTAATACGCAGTAAAGAAATTTATAATAAAGGGGAGAAACAAAAAAATAAAGTAAAGCTAAAAACATAGAATACTAAAATATGCATTAATTTTTACTCGAAAATTGTATAACTTACTTCATGTATAACTTATATTAGAATTTTAAAATTTATTGGAGCATTTCAACAATTTCATATTTAGCTCTTTTTTTTTGTATTATTATTATTATTAAATTGACAAATTTAAAGGAATGGCAAGTCTAAGAAATGATTGCGCTTTAATCGTCTAATTTCATTGGTTGTGTCCAACAAGCAAATATCATTTGAGTTTACATGATTTGACAATCGTTCAGTGTATCTGTTAGAATATACTGAGATTTCTCTCTTAACAAATGGAATACCTAGATCCATGTGTATGGCTTCGTTTGTGATAAACCAAGGGGCGTTAACAAGAGCACGCAAGGTTTTTGATTGGCAGCGTTGCAGGATTTCTATATTCGATTTGCTAGCAGTTCCCCAAAGCTGTATACCGTAGGTCCATATTGGCTTCAATATAGCTTTATACAATCTAACCTTGTTTTCTAGACTAAGTTGAGATTTGCCACCAAGTAGCCAGTACATTCATTTGGTTTTATTTTTAAGCTGTTGATGCTTAGCTTTAATATGATTTTTCCATGTTAGGCGTCGATCAAGATGCATTCCCAAGTATTTGACTGTGTCGCTAGTAGGAATTTGATGACCATTTAAATACACTGGAGGACATTGTTCTCTTCTTAGTGTAAATGTAACATGAATAGACTTTTCATGATTAATATTAATTTTCCATTTATTGAGCCAAGTTTCCAAAGTGTGTAAGTGATTTTGTAGCAGGGAGGAGGCCTCTGCAGGGGACTCACTAGATGCGATGAAAGCTGTATCATCAGCAAAAGTCGCCACTTCTACCTTTTCTGTTGTCGGCATGTCGTAAGTAAATATCGTATACAAGACTGGGCCTAAAACGCTACCCTGAGGCATACCTGCGTTGATACTATATATTTCGGATGACACATATTGGTGCTTTACATAAAAGTGCCTGTCGCGGTAGAGTGAAAACCCAGGCAAGCGAGCTTGTCGAATAACATCCAATGTGAAACGTTGTAGAAGGATTTAGAAAAGTCAGTGTCAATGCAATCAAGAAGAGAATGTTGGAATATAATACGGACTAAATTAAAAAAAAAAACAAGTTCAACAAAATTTCAGCAAAATATCGAACTTTTTAATCTGAATTTTTTGAAAATTTTCGATTAACTAGTTTTATAGTCTATTGAATTTTGGTAAAAAAAGGTTAAGGTTTGAAATGATTTAAAAAATGTCCTGATTTTAATTTGTTCCTGGTTGTATTGGGCATTTTCTCCTCACAACGAGTGCTCGAAATTTTTTTGTACGGAAGAAAACACCCAACAGCGACAATGAAAACTGTTGCATTCAACTTCGAACAAATTTTAAGAAAAATAGTTAGGTATTGGCTTTCTGCTACAAATATGCTCTTTTTTTATTCTTTGATATCTCTTGTCAAATTAACGATAAACAGTTTGTACATGAAATTATTTATATGGTTATATGAAGAGATACCGCTTTTAATCAGAGCATAAGGCGGAAACAAACTCAGACCAACGTGAGCGATCTTGTGCAATTGCAAAGATGCTCTAATATCTGAAAAATTATATAAATTATATTTGGAATTTTGGCGCAGCCCCTCTCAGATGGATTCGACCACCTTTTATGGCCACTAAAATTTTCAGTTCAAAAGCTTGATCAGAATCGCCCCAGACTTGGACTCTTCCGGCATGCTTTTATGTCATCTGCGTGAAAATATTAATATATATATATATATATATATCTCATTATTTTCTATAATATTGCTGATACTTTTTTTGAATAGTTAGGAGGCACATCTGTAATTTTATTAAGCTGCAATCGAGTAAAATCCTAGTTTAGTCACGTTGCCAAAATTTTTAATACTCTGAGAATTTAGTAATACCAAAACCTAACGGGTTCTTTAAAACTGTATGAAATGGCAGTCAGTGTTAGAGAGAGAGAGTTTCTTCCTTTAAAATGGTGTTATAAAACTTTGAATAGCCACAACGCGTTATCAACTGATTTCCAATTGCTTTCCGACTGGTTATCGACTCAACCATTTAGTATCTTCTTTTCAAATTTTTATTTGTATGCCTAACGAAGCATAGATATCTCTTAAATTTTGTAGAAATGCATAAAAACTTGACATAGAAAAAAAAATACTTGCGTGCCAAACTCGGACGTATAACTTTAGACTTTAATGCTGCAGTAACCCTGCACAGAATGTACGATTAACAAATATCTTCAATTGACGTCATTATATTTCATACCCTTTTATTTTCTATCTTTTTTTTAGTGCAATTAAGGCGTAATAAAAATTTTACTAAACAATAATTTTGCAAACCGACACTGCATAATAAAAAATCATCCCCAAGTAAGTTTTAAACGTATCCATAAATTTAAGAGACCTTAGGCGCATTCGATTCGCCACTTCTCTGCTCGCTTGACTCTGCATGTAAAAGCAACAAAACAGTTATCGGGCAAGATTCCTTCGAGTATAGTTGTACCTCATAAAACGAATAACTCCGTATTTTCAATGCTGCCAACTCTCTTTCCTGAAATTAGGCGGGCTTCATCAGACCGCGGTTACAGAGGGAAACGATTGCTGCGTCAACTAGGCAAATTTATTGTCCGAGTCATAAGAATAGAATATTCTACAGGTGTAGCGGAATGAATGGTGCTCACTTGGTAGTGCCCGGGCTCAAAATATGCTGTAGGCGTGAAACGCCAAAAAAACATTAAAAAATTTTCTAACAGTGGTTGCCCTTCGGCTGCCAATGGCAAACATTCGAGTATTTTGCTGCCGCGAAAAAGCTCCTCATAAAAAAATATTTGCCGTTCGGAGTCGGCTTAAAACTATAGATCCCCCAATTTGTAGAATCATTTGTGACATCAAGACGCACACCACAAATAAGAGGAGGAGCTCGGACAAATACCCAAAAAGGGTGTAAGCACCAATTATATATATTTATATAAAGGGTTTTCCAATAAGAGGTGTTATTTTGATATTCAAAGAAAAAAGCGATTTTTTTATATAAATTATCGGATGTTTATTTCATTACAAAGAGGAAGGTATGTCGTTAATAGTGGAAAATAACATCAAGCAAATGGCCACCACGACCACGCTTACAATATCCTTTTCATGAAATTTTTCATTACCAAATTGCAAAGTGGCTGCCCTAAGTCCTCGATAGACTCACGAATTCCATCTTTAAGGTCTTGAATCGACCCTGGGCTGTTGGCGCAGACCTTCTCTTTCACGTGGCTCTAACGAAAAAAGTCACAAGGTGTTAAATCACAAGATCGCGCTGGCCAATTGCGATCACCTCTTCGAGAGATGAAATGGTCCGGAAACTTTTCCCGTAAAATATCAATAGTTTCGTTGCTTCTGTGGCACGTAGCACCGTCTTGTTGAAAATAAACGTTGTCCAGATCAATACCATCCAATTCTGGCCATAAAAAATCGTTAATCATCTCTCGATAGCGCAATCCATTCACTTGTAACACCTGTTATTGGAAAACTCTTTATATTCATTTATTCTCTTTACATTATTCACAACCATTTTTTATAATATTTTCAGTCAAGACAATCCCATAGTTTTGCTATCGTTAAGACTCAAAATAATAATAAAATTAATAAAATGCATTATTTCTGTGTTTTCTTATTCCTTGAACCCTAAAAATCGAACAGAAAATGAAATAGGAATATTCTGGGAAAAATATATTCTTATGTGATTTTCTTACGAATGCCATTGAATAATCGCGTGCATGTAACCAAAATACACAAAGAGGTTTCTCTAACTAGTTATCTAGTGTTCCCACACACACACATTCACATACACACAAATTGAAAAACTTGTATTCCACTTTTATATTTAAGTATTACCAACAGCGCACATTTTCCGCTTGCAACTGACAGCTTTTCAAGTGCATTTACGCGAAAGTATGCGCGCATGCGCTCTCGCAACCAACATTCAACGGCAATCAAAATTCGTGGCAAGTAAAGCACGCTCTGCGTTGGCATGTAACAGACATTTTCGTGCACCCTGACAATGCAAACAACGCAACAAATGCGTGAAAAAGTCGTATGAAAGTGGCAATAAAATTCAGGAACATACGAAGAAGGCAGCAAAAAAATACAAGGAAAATATTTGTGCACAATGTTTTCAAGTGTTCGCTGGCATGAGCAAATAAGAAAAAAGAATTTAGATGTGCATATATGCGTCCTCTGCTGATCTTGCCACTTGCTGCTGTCGTGTACGTTCAAAATAAAAGACTTTTGCTGCAATATTTTTGTAGCAGCAGCAGTAACAATCAACTCTGCTCCTCGTGATGCCATTGTGCTTTTTTTATTATTATTTATTTAACCCGTTTTCCAAGCTGCTTCTTTTATTTGTGCTTGTGCTTGTTGCCTTTCATGCGAAATACGCGCTGATGGCATTGTCATCTTTCAAATGCAGTTGTTGGCATCAAAATTTGGGTTAAAATGTCACACACATGCACAACTTCTTCCCCGTCTTTTCTTTTTTGCGGGCTTAGTGGTGGCGGTAGTGAGTGCGGCTGCTTTTGGCGGCGTTCAGTGCCAGGCACTCAGCAGCAAAAATCTGCATAAAGTGACAATACCAAAATCAGTTAAAGTGCATGCCCACAGACACTGGCACTACTTAAACGTATGCACTTCTATATGTATAAGTGGCAGTTTGATTGTACATACATACATACACATCTATGCATAAGTAATGGGGGGCTTAGTGGTTGCTATATACATACAATATTTCACACTCTTTCTTCTCCTTCCGTTGCTTTCGTCAGTACCATTTTTGTTGTCTTGCGAACCCTTTTTACTCAATTTCGATTTATTAATTTTTTCGCTTGCAATTTGTTCTAACTGTCGCCGTTGGCATTGTCGCGCACTATTTTGTTCGTATGTATTTACGCGCGCGGGTATTGCTTGCATGAAATTCCTTTTTACATTGCTGCTTGTCACCCTAATACACTGAAAATTCCCGCACATGCCAGTGAAGCCTTGTATATTCACATTAGGGCGGTAATTAATTTAATAATTTATTATTTTATTAATTTTTGAAAATACATTTTTTTATTTTTATGTGTTATTTTTTTATGTATCAAATGGGCTTCGCCATTGAGTTCGATGTATCCTAGTTTAAAAAAATATATTTTTTTATTTTCTAATTTTTTATAAACACATTTTTCTTCTTACCATTTTATTTTTTTAATTATAAAATGTGTTTGGCAATGAGTTCGATGCATCCGAATATTTATTAAATTAAAGGTTTTCTCTAAAACTCAGCAATTCATTATTGCGTGTAATCCTAAAGCATGGACAAACTGCTGCACTTGCCAGTGAAGTTTTATGTATTCATATTACGGGGGTCCCTATTTTCTTTTTCTTGTGAGTGCCAGTGAAGTTTTATGTACTTTCGATTAAGGGGGGAAACCGGCTTAGGAGGCCGAAATTTTGGTGTTTTTTGAGAATTTTTTGAACAAAGAAGGAATAATCAGAAATTGTTTAGGTTTAGATAATATTTTTTTTATATTTTTAGGTACACTTTTAACTTTTTTGAAGCTATTTCCGCGCGATATAGTGGCGTTAGAGCGTGCTGTCCATGGACTATCGTTAAAAGGTCCTCAAGTGTATGGGCTTAGGTTAGGTGGTTAGGTTTTTGTAGCATTCGGTTTAAAATATCCAACTCACTTAGACCTTACAAGTCCGTTGCCATACAACTGTGTAACACGGGAACCTTAGTATTTATTTATCATGGAACCATATACACGTAGCGTACGATAGGTTTTAACCCAACACCGAATTTTTCCGTAAGAGCGTCCAAAGACAACAACTTTGCTCGCCTCCTACCAAAGGCTGGACAGCTACAGCGGAAGTATTCTATTGTGTCTTCCTCTTCCTTATCTCTTCAATTTCTGCAGTATTCATATTCCTAGCCCAGAACAATGCCAAGCCACGTCCATCGAGATGCTCTCTCTTGAGAGGCTGAGCAATTCTTCTGACCTTTTCTATCTATTTGCAGCCAAATTAGTCTGGTTGTAGCTCAAGTATTTTATTTTATCCATGACCTATTAGCCTTTTGGAGAATATTATTTTTTATCCTTAATTTGAAAGTTGCCATAGAAATTCCAATATTGTCTATAATTTCAGGAAGTGGAAGATTAGTACCTTTTCTGACTAGCTTATCGACCTTGCAACTTTCTTCAATATGTCTTTTCCCCGGAATCCATAAAAGACTGACCTTGAAGACTGTACTGATGTTATTTAGAGCTGCCAGTGTGTGAGCTTATTATTTTGATTATTATTTTTTTGTATAAATTTACATTTGCCCCAGAAACTGCGGGGAAAAAACATCTTCATATATACATTCTGTCAAAAAAAAAATATATAAAATATAAATCTTTTTTTGCTAGGATGTTGGCACAACTGTCTTCTATAGTGTCGCAGAGTTTGAGCGTAATCTGTCAATTAGGTTGCTTTTGTGTATTATATCAGTCAATCACAGATGTGCTCTGCGGTTTTCACTATGGATAAAAATATTGAACAAAGCAGAAAATTTCGTGTTTTGAATGGGATTTCGTGTGCCGAATCATTGAAAATGTTGCAAAAAGCCTATGACGAGTGTGCCTTACCAAAAACACGGGTCTACGGGTGGTATAAGGCTTTTGCAGAGGGCCGAGAAGTCGTGGAAGAATTGTCTCGATCTGGTCGCCCATCAACGTCTTTAACGGATGAAAAGGTCGACAAAGTCAAAGAAATGGTGCTGCAAAACCATCATTGAATTTCGAGGGAGATAACTCGTGACTTTAGCGTGTCTCACGAATCAATTCGTTACATTTTACATCATCAATTGGGCATGAGACATGTGGCTGCTCGACTCGTTCCAAGAGAGTTGAATTTCTTTAAAAAACCATTCATCGGAAGAAGGTGGCTGAAGACATGTTTGAGTAAGTGAATTCGGACCCAACGTTTATCCAGCGCATCCTAACAGGTGATGAGACGCGGGTATATGAGTTTGAAATGCAAACCAGTCAACCAGTCAACAGGCGGCTGAATGGCGCTATCCACATGAGCCGAAACCAAAATAAACCACGTCAAAGTCGGTCGAAAGTGAAAGTCGTGCTACTCCTTTTCTTTGATTATCGGGGAATTCGATTATGCACTCGGAATTCGTGACTTTTTCCTTTTCCCAAAACGTAAATTGCTACTCCAGGGACACCGCTTTGAATCGACAGAGGCCACTAACGAGAATTCGCTGAAGGATCTGAAGAAGATCTCTTTAAACGCGTTTAAAAGCTGCTTTGACGACTGAACTATTCGCTGGCATACATACATATATGTATTGCTTCGAATTTGTTGCGTTTTGTTGAACAATTCCCTGTACTTTTTGACAGAATTTACAAATCCCTATACTTGCCCTAATCACTATTCATTCGTACCCCCACGATTTGTTCTCTTATACACCCCGTTGCAAAATTATACGCACTCCACCATTTATTTGTACAAAAAAAAGGTCATACTACCATAAAAATTATATAATAAGTATGTAATGTTTCAAACATTTTAGAAAATTCAAAAAAAATTTGAAAATTCCTTCAAAATTTTCAACAATTCAACCAGAATTTTTCCGGGCATGCAGTTTTATATTCCATTAAATTTTGTTATTTTTTTTAAGGTTACGGTGTCTTGCCATTTCTTTCAAATAAACTCTATGCAAAGTTTTTTCATAAATGAAAGCAAATACATGGCATGTTAAGAGAAAAATATTCTAAAAATCAAATGTATTTTGTGCTTAATTCAAACTTGAACTTTGTTTTACTAAAATTTTGTAGTCTATAAAACTGCATACCAGGAAATATTCTAAAAATTCTGGTTAAAAATTTTAAGGTTTTTAGTGCGATTTGAGTTTGAGACTTTGTGTTAAATCGTTTTTGTTGTTGTATAAACTGGAAGTGGTATATATATATATATACAATTAATATTTTTCCTACAGTTTTAAGCCGACTTCGAACAGGATATTTGTTTTTTATGTGGAACTTTTTTCATGGCAGAAATACATCCGGTGGTTTGCCATTGCCCGCCAAGGGGCGACCGCTATTAGAAAAGCTTGTTCTTCATTCTGATGTTATACGGAGATTCAAACTTATGTAATCCGAATGCTAGTCAAGCACCAACCCATTCGGCTACGGTGGAAGTTGTATTCGCTCGTATAAGTAGTGAGATAACATGAGACGTGATACGGTCGATTACATAATCGCACAAAAAACAAACATGGAGACTTCAAAATGCGATATCTCAGTGAAAAATTAAGATATTTGAGCAAACTCAACGGTATTTAAAAGAGGAAGACTTTTAATTTAAAATACCACGTCTACTTTTTTATGAAGAGCAAAATCTTCGTAGCTACATAACCTCAAAAATGGGCAAAAACAGCGTTTTTTGCACTTTTAGGTTAGGATATCTCAAAGTCCTGACCTGATAGAGCAATTTAAACCCCGGAATCGGATCCTACGCAAAAAATTACTTCGGAAATGACACTACACTTTTATAGAACATTCCAAACCCATTTTTTTGCAGACCTGTGTTATGAATGATGAGATTAAGCAGTTTAGTTTTGTATCATAAAATCGGATACACATTCTATGAATATGCATCATTTTTAAATTTAAAGTTTTGTTAGTTAATTTACTGTATTTTTTTCTTCATTTTAATATAGGACTTTTTTTAATGCTATGACTTTCCCTTTTCATTTGATACCCATATAATAATATTGTGGGAGGTTTAAACCATATTTTCCATTTTCTCTACAATTTGATAGCGATCAATTCACTAGGCTTACCTCTAACCGGCAGAATTTATTACAATGTTGGTACTGAAATTTCTCGACAAAAACAGAGCTTTCCACACTTGAATAATGTCATCATCATATTAGCGTTATAGTCCGAGGTGGACCAGTGCCTCCTCTACAATACGTCTCCATTCTTCTCGACAGCCCACTTTCGCTCTATGTTGTGAGATTCTCATCTTTCGTATATCGTTTTCTACGATCGTCGTCTACTAACCATCGTCGCCTCGGCCGACCACTCCTTCTTGCTCCTTCAGAATTTGCTTCAAAAACTTGTTTGGCTTTATGACCAATCTAATGATTTCATCATCCGTTTCTCGAGCTCGCATCGTATTTCATACCAGTTTGCTTTCTCTTTTTTTTCCGATTTCTATTGAAAGCACGACAGCAGCCGTCTACGTGTTGTCTGTATAATGACCATCATTGAACCTTAAAAATCGTTTTTCTTTTTCAAATCTACGTTCACCACATAGCAAGAAAGTACAAGCTTCAGAGAGTATTTCTGGCAAGACAAAGCTTCCAAAATATACACCTGTAGTTCCGCAGCGACATAAAGTTCTACCCTCTGTGGTTTGTTGAACAACATCACGAAGGATATGTTTGACTTAAACTCTTTCACATATGAACCTTTGTATGTTTGTGTGTGCCTGCACTATTATAATATTTTAAAGCAACCACAAATAATGTGCATATTTTACATAAAAATAATAGGTAAGTAGAAATGTGAAATATAATAATTCACCAGGCCGATAGTCGCAGCTGATACTTGTCTTACACCTGCAATGCAATTATTTATGATCATATTTCATATAACACAGCTGATAGCCTCTGATGCTAGCGCTGCATGACAACTTCAGTTTATATAATGGTTACCTACGCTGCATAAGCTTAATTAAAATTACAAAAATAAAAAACAAATAATAAAATAAAAATATTTCATGAATGAATAAAATAATTGAAATATGAAAACTCTGAATATAAGAACATCCCTAATTCGTTGATGTGCATGCTTGTTTGTATGTCGCGCTTTCAACGCTTGCCATAGTAGCACAAAAATGTCAAAATAAAGTCACTAACTTGTCAACACATGGTTACTTTCTGCTCGGCTGCCTCAATAGCGGCGCCTTTGTCAGCATGAAAAAGCATAAAGCAAGCAGCTGCAATTTTGTCAAATCGCTTGACTCACATTTTCAGATGTCAGTATATTACAATGCAAATTATTTAAAAGGGTTAAAAAAGAATGTCTTTGCTTACATTCGAAAACTTAAAGCGATGTTTGAGAAATTTCATTTTGTTTAATGCTGAAAGTGATCAGCGTAGGGTCTTGTGGAAGGCAATTCATTCTTTCTTCAAGATATGCCAGTAGTAAATCATAGTTTATTGTTGGAAGAACTTAAGTAACTGCCTTTTTATGTCTTCTGAGGTGTTGCTTTCAACTCTTATACTCAGAATTAGAGCTACGAGCTCTATTTAAAGTAGGGATGGTAATGCCCTCGCATAGAATTGACTCTTGACATAAGAATCGACTTTGAGGGTTTCGTTACTTATTGCTATTCTTATGCTGATAGTCAACTTTATGACTTAAATTTTTAAAACTATACTTTTTTAATAATTTTATTTTAGTAATTAAAAAAATTTTATTTTACAAATTAATTACACTCGAACTGGCATTGCAGACGGCTTCTTCATATTTCCATGAACCGCAAACATTAACTGGATAAACCCTGCATTACTAACGTCAACCAAAGCCAAGTTTTACACATTTTAGTGCAGAGATTTGTCAAGAAAGTTGCCTTCCATAGAACCCGTGAAGACGGATAGAATATGTGTTGTTTGGAATTTAATAAAAAAAATTACGCAAGTGTTATTTAGCGCCGATCGTATTAAGCTAAACGCAAAACACCTTGAGCGCGGTGATACGAGTACATCTCTCTAGTACTAGCAACATATTTGTTGATTAGTGAAGTTTATTATTTTTTTAATAAATTTTTTCACCTCTTTCAGCGCTCTGGCTTCATTACTCTGGCTGTTGGAATGTTTATTTCGGTGGTTTTTGGATTCATTTTTGGCTTACTTTTGGGTACAACGGAAATGCCATGGGGCTCGGGTGACTGGCCAACAGAGGAGATGAGTGGAAGGTGGGTAATATTTACTATAAAATGTACAAGGAGATGTACTAAGAAAAAAGTGTCAGATCTGTTTGTCTTAAAAATACTTTCGTTGGAAAAAGTTGTAAAAATATCTATAAAGCACCAAATAATAAAGTATTTTAGAGATTTCGCATATAGGTAGTTTAGATTATATGTATATACATGACAACATAGTATACAATTTTTCAGCACAATCACTGAATTCATTGTAGTATAACTTTCGAAAATTCTACAAAACAAGGCAGCATCGAATTTAATTGGTTACGTCGTACATTCGAAATTCTTGAGTCAGTAAGTTTACTCGCAGCGCAATTTCACAAATTGCTCAATGAATTTCTTTTGGCAGGTTTCAGTTGTCGTAGAAAAGTATCTAAACAGAACGTCTTTAAATTTATCAGTTTATGAAAATATTAAATAAAAATATGCTGTACTTGCTTTAACCACCATTAACCCTTTCGACCCCAACGTTGCCTGTGAGCAACTTCGGCAGTTTAACAGCTTACGGAAAGCGTTCGTTTTGTTTTTGTCTATTCGTTATAAATGATAACGGTACTTTTATGTATCTACTCAAAATATAAGCAAAAAAAATATCATTTGTAGATCATTTAGCGAAGTTATGTTGAACAAACAGCAAGTGCAGGGCAGAAAATATTGTTGTGAAATTCAAAAGAGTTTTTAGAGTGAGTGATTAACTTTTATAATATTGAAAAAATTTGAAAAGTTTATATGCCATGTTTTTTAGCAAAGATTTAACTTTTCGAAACTGAATTAAAATTTGATTAATTAAAAATATTAACCAGGTGAGTAATTTTCAAAGTTGCAATGTTGCTTGTGGGCAACCTTGGGCCATTGTGGTAATAAATATTTTTGTACTTATTTATGAAACCGAAAGAGAAAGGATTGTCAGATGACGATATTGAGAGGATTGTTAACTTTGATTGGGATGCCTCTTCTGACGACGAGATGGATGTCATTTCTGCAGTGCTAGAGAAGAATTTGGAACGGATCGTACACAGAGGGGAAACTATAGAGATTAACTTTCTCGAAAACATGATTACAGAAGAATGTGAGCCGAGATCTTGTGTGGCTGGTAATTGCTTTGAAAAAGTTGACCCCAATACACTAAAGTGGAGAAAAAGGCCATTTGTACCTTCGGGGACCAGTGGGGAAGAAAATACTTTGAAGGTCGACGATGTAATGACGCCAGTAGAATATTTCTACATTTTTTTTAACAGCCAAGTTTTTGATTTGATCGCACAACAAACAGATTTGTATGCGCTGCAAGAATACGGCATTGAGCTCAAATGCACTGTTGAAGATATTAAACGCTGTATTGGTATTTTGTTGTGCATGGGTGTTTTAAAATTGTCTCAACCCAAAATGGCATGGTCAAAGATTTTATTCTTACCGCTATAACAGATTCAATGCCGCGCGAAAATTTTGAAAATATAAAACAATGTTTACATTTCAACGACAACACTAAACAATCCAAAAAAGGCGAATTGAACTATGAGAAGTTGTACAAAATACGTCCTTTACGAGTACTAGACAGTCTCAATGAAAATCTCGAAAAGCTAACCCAGGAAGAACCTCAAAGTACTGATGAACAAATCATTGGTTCAAAGGTATACATTCATAAATGTCATAATGAAAATTTTAGTTTAAATTTTTGTTACAGGTGATCGTCATTTAAACAATACAACCCTGCTAAGTTTCATAAAAGTGGTCGTTCGTCAACGTTCATGTTGGTGAGGGTAATTGTCCTGCTTATGGATTGGGCCTATCTTCGGATATAGTTTTATATTTGACAAAAGGCCTTCCTAAGGACAAACATTTTAAGCTCTATTTCGATAATTGGCTTACGTCAGTAAGCCTTCTGATCTCATTGAAAGAAATGGGCATATTTGCAATAGGAATTGTACATAAAAACCGCATAAGCAATTGTCAGCGATTGCTGCTTCTTACAATAAGGGTATTGGAGGACTAGATTTGGAGCTCATGGAGCTCTACAAGGTCAACCACCGTTCAAAGAAGTGGTACATAAGAACCTTTTATTGGTGCCTCGGAACATCCGTTGTACACGCATTGCTATTGTATAGAAAGCATTTAAACTTGATAAACCCGAGGCAAAAGCATATTCCTCTAATAAAATTTCAACTAGAAATTGCTCATGAGTTGCTTACTGCCACTACTTCGCTCGGAAAAAGGAAAGGCCGACCATCGAATGTTGAAAGAGCTAGCTCGATAGTATCCCTAGGCTTCCCATAAAGCAGCGTGTCTTCCCAACAGTCGAAAAAGTACAGGTTCCAAGCGAATTCTTCAGTCTCACAGCGTTACGATAAAATGGAACATTGGGTAGTATTTAGTGAAAAGGGACGTTGCAGATTGTGCAAGACAGGAACCCCAATGTCCAAATACCTTAAATGCAAAGTCCACCTTTGCTGTAAGAACAATAAAAACTGTTTTTTGTCTTATCATACCTAATTTTTCAAAATTAATAAAAATAATTAAAAGTTGCTCGAAAGACAAAATTTCTGTATTTTGTATACCACTATTGCCCAAGGTTGCTCAAGAGCAACTTTCGGCAGCGCTCAAACCGTGAGGCGTGACGACTCAAAATTTTGGGCAATTGCTTCTTAAACAAATGCAAAGGGATTAAAATTAAAAAAAAAAATGTTTCGTTCCACAGGAAAAAAGTTGGGGTCGAAAGGGTTGATTCATAGCCCAATGATTTCTTCCGATTACAAAAATATAAAAACACTACTATTTTTTTTATAAAAGTATCACTCATACTATAACAAAAACCATTTAACGTAAGTTTTCAAATTTTCATCATCATCATTTTTAAAATATTCCAATAAAACTTACAACAGTTTTTTCTAGAAATACTTTCAGAAACCAGAATTTTAAGACAGCTTTAAGCTTTTTAAAAAAAGTTGTATACTTTTTCCGTGGATGCAGTTGTGTACCCATTAAATTTTAGCATAACAAAGTGCAAGGTTTAAGTGACAGCAGACTACGTTTGATTTTTGACAATTTTTTCGCTGAGCAGTTCCACCTTTTTTCATACAAAGTGCATAGAGGAAAACATCTAGCACCACTTGTTTTTAACAAAAAAAATTCCCAAAAATCAACGGCATTTTTTAGTTACTTGAAACTTGCATTTTTTAAGTTGAAGTTCAATAGTCTATAAAACTGCATACCTAGAAAAATTCTAGAAGGTCTGTCTAAAAAGTTAATAGTTAAGATGAAATTTTGTTTCTGAAAGTGTTAGCTATAAGAAACAACTGAATTCGGACAAGGTTACTACCCCAAATGTGAAAAAGTGGAAGTAGACAAATTTTGGAAAAATATGCAGAGGAGCTCAACAGCTGATCCATACAATAAAAAAATTGCAATAAATATATAATATGAAACAGGTAAAATAGTATATTTTAGTAGCCATGAACCCGTTATAAACTTCCAACGGACTAAGGGTCATCATCAAATGTTTTCGGCTAAATTTGAACTACTCTTAAATTCTGCTGCCTTCAATCATTCAAAACTATTTTACCGCACTCTTAGTGGAATAAATTTTATTCCCGCAGAGAAGAAAATAATTGCAAAAATGCTATAGAGAAATAACTTTTTAAACCAAAACCAGTTGTTTACCTCAATGGCAGCTATTCTTGAAACATCAAATTTTGGCACCACTTTTTTCTGGTTCACATATGTAGACTCGTAATATTTCTCTCAAACACCCCAAGCGACGCCTCACCGGTTGTTGTCATCGTCCAAGCTTCTGCGCCATACGTTAGGAGGAGCATGATGAGAGCCTTGTAGAGTGTAAGTTTTGTTCGTCGAGAGAGAACTTTACTAATCAATTGCCTACTTAGTCCAAAGTAGCACTTATTAGCAAGTGACATTCTACGTTGGATTTCGAGGCTGACTTTGTTATGGGTGTTAATTCTCGTTCCTAAATAAATGCAGTATCTTACGACTCCAAAATCAAAATTGTCAACAGTGAATGGTGGAATCATAATTTACGGCAATTTTAATTAAAAAATGCATGGATTTGTAAAAATTATATGAATTTGTATTCTCCGAACAGAACTTCTAACTCCTGGAAACAGAAAAATGATATTTCTGCACCATAGTTGTAGCCAGCTTTCATGCTATAGGCTCGTCTTCTTGTGTCTCTATTTGTGCGGCTTCGCTTTGTTGCACTGTGTCGCGGTCAATCTGTTTTTTTCGTAGTACGTTTTCAATGTATTTCTTTATCGCGTTCCAGTTGTCCCCGCGTTCGAGCATTTTGCTGATTATGTTGCTCGGTGTGATGTCGCCAATCTGCTCCCTCAGAGCATTTCTTTCCGCAAGCTATCTCTCACAACTAAAAAACGTGTGCTCAGCATCATCGCTCGGCGCTTCGATTTAGGTATCTCCGGAAGCATCCGTGGGCTGAGAGAAACTGAGTTAAGAAGTACAAAGTTTCTTTGGACCCGTTTGTCAATTGATGGAATAAGTTTCACCATCTATCAGCCACTCGGTTCAGTGTCCCATCGACTTTGTCACCGCAGAATGGTTTGACATAGCCGTTCTGAGAAGCTAGTGATAACGTGCCTTCTTCTTGGAGTCCCACGCATCCATTCGTTCCCGGACCATGAGGTCGACGGGTATCTGCCCGCTGATCACAAAAATTGCTGCGCCTGAGACAGTGCGGTAGGCTGAGGCACTAGGAAACAGGATTATAGTTGATGAATTTATTCAAGTCTCCGTAAGAAGAGTATCAGCATTAGATGAATCAAATAATTCCATTGTGCAAACATTGAGATTCCATTTACAAAATCTATTCAAATTTTAAAAGAACTACCTTACAGTGATTTGACTCATTTTTAAAAATAACGTTAAACGGATTATATGTAAGTACACGTTTGTTTGTGTGTGTATGTGTGTGTACATAATGCCAGGCAGCAAGAATTTTTGCAAATCTCCATAGCAACAACACTGACAATATTAAGCACAGCATGCGCCCCACAAATTCACTAAATATCCCCAAACCAATAAACTCCACTCAACCGCATCTACAATCAAAGTGCTAGCCGCACAATAGGCCTTAGGCGCTGCATATATAATTTGACCAAATTTACCTAAATTTTGCGTAAATTCGGTGAAAATATTTTTAACCTAACAACGGTTCGTGCAGATATTTGCATTCGCACGTGTGTACGTGTGTGTGTGTGATGACTTTGTTTGTGGATCTGAATCTGCGGTTATAATCGTGTTTTCAGCCATTGTTATGCAGTTGTTGCAGGCTATTGTGGTGTTGGTCATTCTGCCGCTACTAATACACACATAGGTACATCCTACGCCTAAGCTCTGTTTGCAATTATGTACAAGTATATGTAGATATGTATATGCAAGTATGCTAATACACCCACATACACACACATACATACATGTGGCGAAAGATATTTAGGACTTTGGCCGAAATTTGTATTCAAACGACAAGCCTCACAAGCCACACATTCAAGTGCTCATACATACATATAAATACCCATACACATACCAAAACTTTAACTGTTTTAAGTATATTGTTGCTTTTCTCTAACATTGCATGGTGGCAACATTGGCTCATAATACCGGCTAACAAATTGCGACTATTGTTGGCGCAAGCGAATTTAAAATATGTGCATGTGTGTGTGTGCGTGTGTGCATGTATTGTTTGTTTACGCGGGTGTTTATGTTGGCAAAGTTGTTCGTGTTGCTTTGCTGTTCAACATAACCCAATTACAACTATTCCAGAAATTTATTGTCAACGGGTACGCTCGGTCTGTTATTGGAAGCTGTGTTCTACAAGGCTCAATAGATGTCGCTGTAAAGAGAAGAGTAGGCTTTCAAATGTTTGTCAAAAAACAAGTCAGTTATGGCAGTAAGGAATATTCCACCAGCTCTTTTTAAATCCTACAGAAATTAGGCTAATCATTGATAGCATTTGGGCACATGAGGTGGCATACGAGTAAAAATGTGTGCACAAAATATTGTCAATTGGAGTCTTTTGTGACTTTTTAATCTTCAACTTAAGAAAATCAATATACAGAAAAATATTTTATGTGGCAAAGACTCACTAAACTAAAGCGTATTGCCTGTAAATTTTTTAACCGCCTAGCAACTGTGCTTCTTACAGCTAAGTGAATTCAACTATTGCCTTATGTCACATTCCCAAAGCATAGAGAAATATGTTTACACGTCGTAGTTGAGTGATATGCGTCAGCTTAGTAGAGTTTGTTACTAAACTTACTTTACAACTCTACGGATTAATATTTCAATATTTCGGATTACTGAGATTACTTACATTTGCGCGCACAATAAAGACAGTGCAAATTATTAAAAATTTTTTACCACTTAGTAATTTTTTTAGCTATTTGGAAATTTAGTTGTTTCTTATTATTATTATTTTTTTGTTTTGTTTTTTTATCAACGATTTCATTAATTTTTTTATAGTTTTTAATTTTTATGCTGAAAGAATTTCATTTCATTTAAAATTAGAATTAAAATTTTTTGTAAAAATTCAGCGCATTTTACAAGGAAAGCTGCATATTTCAAAACTTCAAACTTTGTACAAAATTAAAAAACAAAAAATATCATCAAATAAATTCATAAAAAATCAAAATCAGTTCAATGACACGAGTTCACACGCCACTCGAGCACGCAAATAGACGATACGTCCTTAGTGACCCAAAAAATAGTAAAACACTTAGGTACTCAACTTGACTGTAGGCTTACTTTCTGGGCCCAGATACGGCGTGGGGCTACCAAAGCAGCAAAGGTCACGGGTATGCTAAGCAGATTAATGGCAAACATCGGTGGGCCAACACAGAACAAAAGCAAGCTAATTATGGCGGCCACAATTTCCATTCTCCTGTACGCCAGCCAAGATTGGGGAATTGTGCTAAACTACAAAGCGAAGCGGAAAGCACTGGAGGCTGTGCAACGAACAGCGGCACACAGACGCTGCAATTTTCGGGATCAGCGATCAGAAACCCAGAGACCACTGGCATCTCAGAACGGAGACGCCAAACCATGCTGCGGTGGCAAAGCCGATGGAACGAACGATGACTCTGAACACACGTTTCTTAGTTGTAACAGATGGCTCGCGGAAAGAAATGTTCTGAGGGAGCAGATTGACGACATCGCGCCCAGCAACATAATCAGCAAAATGTTCGAACACGAGGACAGCTGGAAGGCGGTAAAGAAATCCATTAAGAACATACTACGAAAAATAAGATTGACCTCGACACAGTGCAACAAAGCGAAGCCGCACAGATAGAGACACAAGAAGGCGAGCCTATAGCATGAAAGCTGGGTACAAATATGGTGGACCCAGACGTGAGTGAATAGAATTGGTCCTTTATGGATGCCGTTTTGGACCCTCCCGAAGTAATATAGATATCAGTCCCGGGAAGGGTGTCTCCCCAGAAGGGGAGGAGGGATCGTTTTAGTGGCCACACCAGTCGTTGCAGAAGACGACAGCCGCTTTAAGTGCGAAGGCATTTTGAACCCTACCTCACCTACAAAAACAAAACAAAAAACAACAACAACAAAACAACCAAAAAAAATAAAAATTTTGATTCAATAACGCGCCAGTTTCAAGTGGCTCAAAGGTCGCCTTGATTTTTGATATTTTGTTCTATACCGTTGATCTACAAATAAACGAGCCTGCCTTAAATCATAGTGATTTGTTTGAAGTTTAATAAAACTCTGTAGCTCTCTGCAGTTTATATTGAAATTTAAAAGATTATAGACGAAGTGAACCGAAAACTAGATTCGCTTTGCTTTGCATACCAATCAATTTGCGTCTGCCTATACAACTAGAGGGATCTTTGGGCCAGCGCTGCTTATAAAACGCTCTTTCAGCAAAAACTTTTGGACTCTCTCAATTTTATTTTTACGGCAATCGCATTTTCGTAGATAGTTCCAAGACTAAGCACGGTTCAGGCTCTGGTGTATATGTGGAATGCAACGGAACAAAATTACACTTTGTTCTTGGAATGCACACATCTGTGTTTCAAGCGAAGGTGTATGCTGCTCAAGAAGCAATGAACTTTGTTGTGGAAAATAGGTGGAGAAACAGATCTACTTATATGTATCTGGTCTTAGACAGCCCTCCAAACACTTCATGGGTAGTTTAATGCTGTAAATCTAGGTAGATATAATATAAATCCAAAAATCCGTAGACATAATCGACAATTTGATGATTACATGTGTCCCGGAACACGTGAGTACCCAGGGTAACGAGACCCCTGACTCTTAACCTAGGCCAACATCTTTGATCTCAGAGCTCGTTCTGCCACTCTCTTCTGCTGTCACCAAAGCCACGATTAGTAAACTGGTGACTTTAACCCACATGGGAGCTTGGTAGGCTGAGAGAGGCTGCAGATGGACAATACTGATGTTACCTGTCATGTCCGACCGACTGTCGCAGATCTCCCTATCATTAAGGAGAAGGGGCTGTAGGCAGCTAGTTGGGCTGATGACGCACCACTTTCTATGGGCGAAGCACATGGAAAGGTTGGGCATCTCAGACAGTGCACTCTGCCCAGACTGTGAAGAGGAGGATGAGACGACGGACCACTTTCTATGCATATCCCCAGCCTTCGCGCGAATCAGACTTGTGGTCTTTGGCACTGGTGTGTTAAGAAGCCACCATCTTGGCTCCTTGGCACCACAAGATCTACTCAGATTTCTTCGAAGGTCAAGTAGAGTTTAAGAAAATAAAAGCGAAGGGAAGAGAAGTGCAGTACAATGGACTTAATGTTGTCTGGGTGATGTACTTGCCAGTTGGGTCGAAAAAAAATGGGAATAATAAAGGGTGGTTAAGTTTCAAGGGCTGGTGTTGATTTTGAATAAAATAAATTTTTTTAGGAAATTATTGTCATTTCTCTTTATTATGATAATACTGGTATAGCTCAATTACGTATGGTACAAAATAGTGGCCAAATGGCCGTCGCTTCCTCAGCGGCACACCTCCATCCATTATGACCAAATTTTCGATGGTGCAGAGGCATAATTCAGGTTCTATGCCGTTAATGTGCCGAATTATTTCATCCTTTAGCTCTTGAATTGTTGCTGGCTTATCGACGTACACCTTCTTTTTCAAATAACTCCAAAGTAAGAAGTCCAATGGTGTCGCTGACGTTTAGTTGTGGTTCACATTCAACATCAGTCTTTGAAATTTAACATTTAACCATCCTTTAGAACGGATTCCATATTAATAAATAATTATCTAGTCGGCTTCGAACTAAGGAAACGAATACTTGCCCATTCATGCACATTGAAAGAGTGCACCAAATAACTAGTAAAAAGAAATGTTGAAAAGTCAACGCGATTTTTAAGCTACATCAAGCCCACATTTTGTTGCATCAAAATTCAATGGGCTGCAAAGCACCATGCTTGAGATTTTTATAAAAATTCTGTTTAAAAAGTTTGAAATTTTTACGAAAATTTGTTGATTTTTTTTTTAATTTTGCATGATGTTTGAAATGTTGACTTACATAGTTTTTGTTGTAATGCAAACTATTTTTTACAAAAAAAAAAGACAATTGACTGGCACTAATTATTATAAGACTGTGTAGTTTGAATCACTGAATGAAATAAAATAAATAAAAATTAAAAAAATAAAAATAAAAAAATAAGTAAAGAGTCAAAACGTTGCAATATGTCACGCTGCTATTACTGTTCGCAAAGGTGTATACAACCAATTTATGTGTGTGCATAATTCACACCAAAGTTACCACAACTTTTCTATGTCTCCGCAGCTTAAAACGAAACGAGGCTTTTCGGTAATATATGCACACATTCCTTCTCCACATTGACAGACGTGTATCGTCAGCGCATCAGCTTTCACAAAGTCGCTTACAACAAAGTAAGTAATTTACAAGCAGCATACAATAAGTGTCACAGGATAACAGCAAATAAATATTAGGCGTAAAAAGCAGAGCTGTCGTTCTTGTCGCCGACACTTTCTTCGAATAGTAGGCATACTTATTCAGATTTCTGGCTTCTTTCGGTTAAGTTTTTGTTTGGCATCGATACGTCTTTAATGCTTACTTGACACAAATTGCGAACAATTCTACATACAATAATCTACTTATACTACACTGGCATTAATCTGCACCCAAATCAGTTGAAGGATGCAGTTCATTAGTGTTGAGTGCGTAAATCTTTTCTAGTCTCAAGGCAAAATCGATTTACGCTTAGCCGACATGGCTGCGTTTAAGAAGCATTTAGTAGTGCTGCCTTTAATTTAGGGAAAAATAGCAAAATTAAGTTCAAGGCTCGAGCAGCCAGGAGATAGTGTGTTTGTATGTATGCGTGTGAGCCAGTTAAATATTGCGCCAGTAAATTAAGTGCAGAGTCGTCCTAAATAATTGCCATGGCTGACAACTACGCAGGCATTTATTAACATTATTTTCTTTATTTTACTCTATCAACTTACTAAAACCATAGAAATATGGGCGATTAATTTTGAGTTTGTGTGTGATTGCGTTTGTGGTCACCGCCTCATTTCTCATTTCCCATCTCTAAAATTATCATATTGCTCGTTGTTTGTTTGTGTAATTTAATTAGTATAAATTTGATAATTGAAAACTCGTGGATGGGTAGAAAATTGCATACACACACATCCAAAAATATATATTTGTCCTTAATTTGCGGTTATAAATCTAATTTTATGGTGCATGATTTTAGGCGCTGAGGCACAGAAGTGTGCTAATCTTGCAGCTTTTTATTTGTTGTTTAAAATAATAATATTGTAGAATCATAACCGTTCACATTATTCACATTAACAGTTGACGAGAGTTTAAAGAGAAACATTTTTTCGCTGAATCGGTTTAAGAGTAGCAGAGACTATGCGTGCGTCTATGTTCCTTTGTCTAACATTTACTTAAAGATAGAAAAGTTATCGCTAATTAATTGACCTCCATGATCATGTGATTTGATGCTTCTCGATTATTTTCTCTGGAACTGAGGAAAAATCTTTAGTCTGCACTAGTCTTTAGTCTGAGCTATTCGATAGACATTGGCAGGAATGTAGCTTCAAAATAAGCCGCTAAACATTTGTATTTCATTCGGATGCCTTTTTCCATACTTCTTATAAATGGGGATCAGATTTGAGGTACTTTTTCCAATATGATTTTTTTTTGACAGACTACGTTTGATTACTGTCAAACTAAGAACATATTTTGTTTTAGTATTCGTCATTGAAAGACTTATGCTTCAATGACCTGTACTATGCTTTTAACCCTTTCGCTACTGCTGGGACACTGATATCCCACAGCATTTTCACTTCACCCTGAAACTTGGAATTTTCATAGGAAACTCAATCAAAATGTGTTAATCAGTAGCTGCGAACAATACTTGCAATTTACCGTTATCCGCATTCCACACTGTTTCAATCGTGTTTAGTTTTGATCAGTTGTTTGTGAGCAATCGCTAATATTGCATCAAATTTACGCGTAATTTTGGTGAAATAATACGTATTTTTATAAGAAGTGTTAATTTTTCTAAAGAAAAATATTGCCCTTTTACTGGTAAGTACAAATATATATTTTAATAAGAGTTTTGTGAAAAATATTCAGCGAAAATTAATTTTGGGATGCATGTGTCCCAGCAGGGCTTTACATGGGGACATATATGTCCCAGCAGTACGTTGCACATAATGTATCACACAGCTAATTTTTTTATTTTTGCAACTTCGTAGACAGCAAAAATGTCGAAATTAAATCGCGATCAAATTAGTGCATCAGGAACTGATTTTAGTGACGAAAGTGATGATATTTATAGTCCTGAAACCACTGGCAATGACGATTCTTCCAGCGATTCAGAGGAGACCGGATTGAGTGACGAGAATGGTGGCATAGACGATCAACATGGACGAGGTGAGGAAGCCTCAGGCACGGTTATTTGGAGCACACCGAAGGCGTCGTTTGTTTCAAGAAAATCGTTTAGTAACCACCGCGAATGCAAAATTGCAGTAAATATTGGGCGCCACTCAACCCCCTACGAAATTTTTCGCAAATTGTTTCCAAGAAGCATATCTTTGTACATTGCCCAAGCAATATATGCCACTCAAGCCATCAAAATGTGGCTTCGCTGCGATTCTTTGACTGGAGACACCTATGACATGAGTATCTATTGTGGAAAAGAAGAATCTGTCCTTGAAAGGACACTCGGCGAACGTGTTGTGAATGATCTTGCAGCAACGATTTCTAACCCTGACGTGACACTTTGCTTTGATCGTTTTTTCACCACTGTTAATCTTATTAACAACATACAATATCCAGCTTTAGGAACATTCATGTCCAACCGGAAGAATGTTCCGAAAATACCAGAAAAATTGCAGCGAGGCGAAGCTATTTTCAAAGTTAATTCGGCGGGTACGAAGTCAAACTAAAACTCTTTAATCAATTTTTTAAGTAACTTTCTTGATTGCAGGTACCATAGCGGTAAAGTGGCAGGACGTCAAAGAGGTAATGCTGCTCAGTAACTACCACACTCTGAAATGAGCACTGTTAGACGCAAAATGAAAGATGGAACTGAGGCAGAGTTTACATGCCCTGACATCGTAAAGACGTACCGCGCAATAATGGGCGGTGTGGACTTGGCAGATCAAATGTCGGGATTGTATGATATAAACAGAAAATCAAATAAATGGTGGAAAAAAGTATTTTATCGTGGCATGACGATGGCTGCTGTAAACACTTGGGTTATATATTCGGAGCTGAATAGGAAGAAACCTGCCTTCTTACCAGTACTGGTCGAGATTGCTGAGTCGCTAATTGAAAAAGGAAAGGAATCTACCGTATATAAACGATCACGTCGGTCTGGAAGATCATCGAATATGTATAAATCAATGACAAATGTGTGGATCATTTACTCATAGAGTAGTCTAAAAGACGTCGGTGCGTAGCATGCGCCAACCGAAAAGTCGAGAAAAGAACAAAAATTATTTGCCGGGCTTGTAATTTGCCATTCTGTATACAATGTTTCGCTTCATCACATTCATAAAATAAATAAAAGTACAAATCATATGTTATAACCAAAAAACTGTTTCTACTTTCTAGGTGTAGTTTGTACCCTGTTGGGACAAATATATCCCATTTTTAAATACTGTTGGGACACATATGTCCCACCTCAAAATACCGTTATCTACATAAGTTACAAGCTTCATCTCGTTTCTACGCACATAAAGTACCAATGGGTATCCAAAAACTCAAAAATAAAGTTTGAGCAAATCCCCTCTAAAAGTCGGAGCGAAAGGGTTAAATGACCTGTTGGAGAAGCTGGTGAAGGGGGCTGCAGGGTAATTGCCTACGCGGATGACGTGGCACTAATTGTTAGAGGAAAATTTGTGGATACTCTGTACAACTTGATGCAGGGATATCTGAACGCAGTTGTTAGACGGGCAAGGGATCGCAGCCTGTCGGTGAATCCTCTTAAGACGGAGCTCATCCTCTCTTTTGATGCTTTCTGACAAGGTGAAGTACCTAGGTATTATCCTTGACAGCAAGCTTACATGGAAGCCCAATATTAAGGAAAGAGTGAGGAAGGCAACAATCGCCTTGTATGGATGCAAGGGCGCAATTGGTAAAAGATGGGGCCTCTCGCCCAGGGCTGTTTTCTGGCTATATAATACTATTGTAAAGCCTATCTTGCTATATGGAGTCATAGAGTGGTGGAACTCGCTAGAGAAGACTACATTGGTGAAGAAGCTGGAGAGAGTTCAGAGGTCGGCACTCATTGGAATCAGTGGGGCGCTTCGAACGACTCCTACTCTGGCGCTCAACGCAATGTTAAATGTGGTACCCGTAGACATCGCAGGCAGAATTGCCACTACACGTACCGCAATCAGACTGAGGGGTACGGGCTATAAGCTCAACCTCACTTATGGGCACTCAACCATCCTTAGAAACTTCGACTTCATCCCTCTGTCAACAGATCAGTGTATACCCTCGTTTAGTCCAATCGGAATATTCCCCACTCATATTCCGTCAAGGGAAGAGTGGACGGAGGGCTACACTTGGGGGAAGGGCCTGGTGAACTTGTTCACGGATGGATCGAAGTTGGAAGGAATGGTTGGCAGAGGATTTTTTTGCGAGGAGCTCGACTGCAGACTCTAATTCAGGTTACCGGACCACTGCAGTGGAGGCAGCTGATTGGCTGCTCAAATGCGTACTAACAGTCAAGAAAGTAAATATTTACTCCGAGAGCCAAGCGGCAATAAGGGCCTTCGGGTCAGTGATGGTGCATTCGAAACTGGTCGGGGAATGCCTGGCCTCATTTTCGACTGCGCCCGAATTCTTTGACATCAGACTCATCTGGGTTCCTGGTCACAACGAGATTGCGGGAAACTGTGAGGCGGATGAGCTGGCCAGACAATGGGCATGTGAGGTTATTTCCCTGCGAACGGAGAGAATTGGGAGCAAGTACACAAACGTGTAAGGTCGCGAAATCCTTCTGGCCACGTGTGAACCGGAGGCGCTCGGGCGAGCTTCTGAGGCTGACAAAATATCAGCTAGTGGGTTCTCTCACAGGACACAATGCGCGAGGAATGCATGCTGTGAGACTTGGAATCACCTCGAGTCCTTTTTGCGCTGGATGTATGGAGGATGGGGTGGAATCATCTCAGCACCTTCTTCTTAGCTGCCCTGCTCTGGCGGTGCTAAATCCAGGTATCTTGGCTCTCACTTCTTTGCAACGCCTGCTTATATAGCCGGTTGACGCAAACATAGTCATCGTTCGTAACCAACACGCTCCTAGCCATCCCATCACCACCTCTCCCCGCCCTCTCCCTGCATCCCATCGGTCTTTCCCTTTCACCTCACCTCCTTCATAATGGTATCACAAAGAACGAATCTTTCGGCTTAATGGCTACGTCAATAAGCGAAAAGTCATATTTGGGCGGAAGAGCAACCTGAAGCCGTTCAAGAACAGTTATTGCATCTATGGAAAACAACCATTTAGTGCGGCCTAGGGGCTGGAGGAGTCATTGGCCCATATTTCTTCAAAGACAAGACTGGCGCTAATGTAACAATGAACAGCGAAAGCTATCACGCCCTGATAAAGTGTTTGGTGCCGGAAATTGAAGCCCGTGATCTCCACAATATTTGGTGCCAACAAGTTGGAAGACTGCGCTACTTGCCATATAGCCCGTGAAACGACTGTGTCGTCGTTTCGGTGAGCAATTTTTATCTCGTCTTGGACCATTGGATGGGCCACCAAGCTCGTGTGATATCACATCTTCGGACTTTTATTTGTGGGGTATTTAAAGTCTTAATACTTTGTGGTTTCGATTGAGGCATTGAAAACCAGCATTACTAAAATCATTCACGAAATACCCACCGAAGTACTCCAGTGAGTCATTCAAAATTGATGTGTACGGATGGCTGAATTACGGCCCAGTTGCGGCCAACTATTGAAAGGGATTATCTTTAAAAAATAAAAGTCATGAATGGTTCAACACAAAAATAATGAAAGTTACGGAATCAATTTGAATTTTCGTTCTTTGATTGATCACCCTTTAAATAAAAAATATTTACTTCACTAATAATCGACCTACTATATTTTCCTTTGGCAGCTCTAAAATCCAGCTCAGAGCTGCTTGAGTGCTATTTATTCATACATCTAACCCACCATGCATTTCTGGTTTTCAGATAAAAGGTGGTGCAAAATTAATCACCCTACCGGAAGATTTATAATTTTTTCGAATAGCGCCGTACGTCAATCATATTTCACACTTGTGGAATAGTCACCTGCAGTATACAAACAGACAAGCAATGCAGCGCATAAATGTAAAAATAAAGATTTCCCTCTCTCTAAATCATTTCCTTTCATTAGTGAAAAAGTTATGCAAAACCAAATTGATGATTAATTTTGCGCCAACTTGTAGAACAAAAACAAAACATTAATATTATTTCAAGCTCCTTTTATATACTTTAAAGCATGCCCTCTTTAAGACTCCAACCTCCATGGGCATAGCTGAATGTAAATGCGTCTCAAGGAATTAGTTGCCAATAATTTATTACTTTTACTCCACTAAGCTGCTTTAGCCGATCTGTCACAGCGAAGTGCCTACACAAATTTCTACTTTCAAACACAAATAAAGGGGAGTAATAAAAAGCTCAAAGCAAATTCAAATAAATATTAGCGAAGCCTGGCCCCTTTCTTCCTTTGTACTCGTCTGTGCTTTGGGAGCAGATCTTTCATGCTAAATGCGCCAGCAGCAGTAAATTTTAAAGTCTTCTAAAGTCATTGAGCTTAAGGCAGTGGAAAGTGTTTAAAATCCGCTCACACTTATTTGCATTATTTCTTTTACAATGGAAATGCTTTAAATCGTTAAAGTTGGCTGGGATGGTTTCGGTTTGCATGGCTGCGCGCTTTTCTTTGAATTTATTTGCCTTTGAATGGCTTTTGCATTACAATTAACTACTTTGTATGCCATAATAGGCCTTTGTGTGTGTATTTATTGTAGTTGTATATGTATGTGTGTGCGTGTGTATTGCAAGAGGTTTAAGAGCAATTAGCGCAAATTAATGGCAGACAACACTTGCCCGGCATTTTAATCACTTTGATTATCATTCGAAAATGCGACACGTAAGAGCTTAGTCCAAAATCGTTAATTTATGGGTTTTGCAATGGAATTTTGTCTGATTATATTTTTTGCGGGTTTTTGCATTTATCTTACGAATTATGTATATGAAAGTATGAGTTGTCTTTAATTTGGTTATGTTAAGTGGAAATCGAAGGCGAAGTTGTTTGAATAGATTATTTTCAAATTTATTTATTTTTAATTTCTTTTGCTACTTCTATCCAATTTATACAACAGACACTTGAGACTTAAACAGTATTATGCAAAATTAATTACCCTATTGGCAGATGAATAATTTTTGCAAATAGCGTCACACGTCAATCATACTTGACACTTGTAAACTAGACAGCTCACATTGGAGTATTTGTATGGAAAAGCCGGTCATAAGTCGAAAAAGAAATATGTCTAATCTCATCACAGAAACAATCTTCTTGAAGGTAGATAATCGGTTTATCAAATAACAGACAGACGCCAGAATTTTCCTAGCGTTGGTGCCTGAGCATTGTCCTTTGGAACCTAGCCTTTTTTTAACCAAACATCTTTGTTCTCGTCAATCTGTGCTTTTGTTTTGTGAAGTGAACGAAAAAATCTTTTTTGGCATGGAAGGGCAAGGTACCTTCTACTTCAATATGAACGAGACGTTATCAATAAAACGGTCCGCGGATGACATATGGCAAAAATAAATTTTTTGTTTTTTGGTAGGACTGTTATAAGCTTACATGGCAAATTTCAGCGTGATATATCACATAGTTTGTTTTCTGTGCTACTGTAAACAAGTCAAGCTCGAGTGTGCTCTTCGAATTTAACGATGAAAATTCAAGTTAAACAAAGAATTTGTTTGAAATTTTGTTATTCCAACAAAATTTCGGCTTCAGACGCCTTAAAAATGTTGCAAACAACCTATGGGGACTTAGCTCTATCGCGTGCACGTGCTTTCCAGTGGTACAAATCGTTCAAAGAGGGCCGCACATCAACCCAAAAAACCACACCAAAGTCGCTCAAAAATTAAGGTTATGCTGACTGTTTTTTTCGATTACGAAGGTGTGGTGCACTCGGAGTTCCTTCCGCAAGGCCGAGCGGTTAACGCTGAATATTATTTAGACGTTTTAAAGCGTTTGCGCGAGAACATTCGTTCGTGTGGGACAACAAGTCATGGTTCTTGCATCACGATAATGCACCAGCTCACACATCACGTCTTGTTCGCGATTATGTGAACAAAAATAATGTTAATATCGTTCCGCAAGCACCGTATTCGCCTGATATGGCTCCATGTGACTTTTTCCTGTTTTCCAAGCTCAAGTTGCCGCTCCGTGGGAAAACATTTTGAGATAATTGAAGTCATAAAAGAGAATTCGAAGAACACACTCGAGCTTGACTTGTTTACAGTAGCACAGAAAACAAACTATGTGACATATCACGCTGAAATTTGCCATGTAAGCTTATAACAGTCCTACCAAAAAACAAAAAATTTATTTTTGCCATATGTTATCCGCGGACCGTTTTATTGATAACGTCTCGTTCATATATGAGCAGAAGGTAGGTACTTTATGATAACAATATATTTTTTTAGTTTCAAGATTGCACTTCAAGTGAAGATTTTTAAGTCCTAATAAAAAGTATTTCTTTTTTACTAAAATTTAGCAAAAAATAGTGTTTTTAAATAGGTGTCGGACCTTGTCAAGTAAAATTGTTAGTGAAATCATAATATTTGGACCCTTGTCAAATATAAACGGTAATAAAATTGTCCCCGCATGTCAACAAATTTTTTTTTCTCAGTTCTAAAAGTATGCACTGCAAAAACAGGTTTCTTGGCGAAAATCACTTGTTCTCACTTTTATGACAATTTTTTTTGCGTCGCCTATAAAGACAGACAGAATGCCCTCCATGCTAGAATTCGTTTCTTCGAGTCCCTATTGCGTTTAAAAAGAAAGAAAAAATTCAAAAACGTTTCAGAGAAGAAATGGGTCTGCTTGTTGACATTCCGAAAGCCGGTTATGGTAACACCAAGGATGGAAATCAAGAGCTTATAGAGCGATTAATTTTTATAGAGCTTATAGAGCGTTATTTTAGAGGTTGTTTCAAGTGGCTACGATGTAGATCCTGTTAAGTTTGATAGGTATGCACTAATTACAGCAAAACTTTAAACATACTTGTATGACTGGCACCCAATGTCTCCTACACTCCATAAGGCATTAATACACGGTGCCATGGTGATCACTCATGCCATTTTCCCAATTGGACAGCTATTAGAAGAGGCAGCCGAAATAAACACTTTGGAAAATACTGCCTGGAAATTTTCTAGAGCAGAATGCAAGAGAGATATTCTGAACATCTGACCCATTCTTGAGCTACACTAGCAAAAAGAAAAATAAAAGAAAAGAAAAGCCGTTTTCTGAAGAGGCAAAGAAGCTCCTGATTACGGGTACACCGACAATGGACGAAGATTAAGTCACAGCTTATTCAAGTAGTAGAAAAAGTGTGAAATAGATATATTGTTTATTTAAATGTGAAATATATTGCCTTTATGATTCATAAACGTGTTTTTTTTTAATAAATGTATGTGAAAAAAGCACTTACTAATTTTGACCGATTTTTGGTGCTGTTGTATACAAAGAGACAAGCAATGAAACGCCATACTCCGCAAGTGCGTAGAATAATTGAGGCTATTTTTTACCAATAATCGGTCGGTGATGTTGGCGCAGCTTGAATATCAACGAAGATTTTCTAATGGGGTAGCGCCAACTGGTGAAACATTTCGGCGTTTAGCTGAGAGTGTTGCAAGAAGGTCACTGAAAATCCGCATGTGATGCCCGAAGAGCCACTACATCTACTTATAGCCGCTGCGTGGGCGCCGTTCTCGCGTGATGATTGATTGGGCCGTATTTTTAAGGGGGCAAACGCTAACAAAGCAACATTATCCTAAAGTCAAATGCAAGCAATATTTATAAATTATATCCTAAGTCTGACCTACATTAGCCTAAAAAAAGTACATAAAGTCAACAAAGCAGCCAACGCAAGGAGCGAATGACTTACAGCTTCAAACAAGGATGCACCGCCTTCAGTCGTTCATGTATACCAGCATTTTGTCTGAAGGGCACACCCTGTCAGCTTGCCAGCTGGGGACGACTTAGAATTAAATAGATCAAATTTATTTATAAATATTTTATTACAAGCAGTCCATACATTCCGAAATTGCCTCTATTAATAGCATAGACAACTGTAACTTTCAGACAAAACTACCATCAGATTCACTAATCAAAATACCTGAAAATTACAGGCAGCTGGTGTTTCTTTCATTAACAAATTGGTTTTGTTATTGTAAAGTAAAGCTAATAATTAAAGAATAAAATGGCGTATAAATTTATGCTCCACTACTGATAAATAGGCGGCGCTTTCAAAAATTTTTAACCAACCTGTAAAATGTCTGGATTGACTTTGACGCATCCGTGTCAGTCCGACTATCTATTTGTGGAAATGGTACTTTACGAAAATGAAAAATAAAAATTGTTTATATCTAATAAGAAAATTTCCTACAAAAGTTTGTAAAATATTAAATAAGCGCTAAGCTGAAACCGAAAAAAAAAATAAAAATATATTACAGATGCATACAAATTTCTTAAATTTGCTATAAGAAATTTACAAAAAAAAAGCAAACAAACAAGAAACACGACAAATCAAACAAATTTCCGAAATACCTTCTAATGGACTTAACATTTTTTTACATCACGTGAAAATTATTACCGAAAATAAAGCAAACCTTTAAAAGCAATTTTGAAAAATTGGTTACAGGGGCATCAGATTCGCTATAAAAAATTACCTAAAACGAAAAATAGGCAAATAAAAACATAACAAATCAAATCAGAAAAAATTTGAGAAACAACTTCTTTGAAAAACAACTTCAACAGCTGCACAGAATTTTTTGAAAAGGAGTACAAGAAATTAAAAAAAAAACTTTAGAAAAAATTTTAAATAATAACATTTGGGGAGTAAACAAAATTTATAATTGAAGGGAAAAAAATTTAAAAAATTACCACCTAAAATAAAACAAAAAAATTTGAAATTAACTTAAGGGACGTAGAAATTTCTTACACCTAAAATAAAACACACCATTCCAAAAAATTTTGAAAAATTATTGTACTTTTGAGGGACATGCAATTTTTTCAGAATTATAAAACAAAAAAAAAAAAAACACTTAAAAACAAATTCGAAAAGTGTGAAAAATTAATTTTGAGGGGCATACAATTTTTTCAAAGCGGCAATGAAAAATTACCTTAAACAAAACAAAAAAATCAAAAGGTTTTGAAAAATTTTGTCTAAGGCATATACAATTTTCTCAGAGTTGGAATAAAAGATTACCTAAAACAAAACAAAAAACACTCAATGCTTTTGAATAATTATTTCTAAGGGATATACCATTTTCTCAGAGTTGCAATAAAACATTTGCTAAAACGAAAAAAAAACTCAAAAACTTTCGAATAATTACTTTTCAGGGGCATACAATTTTCTCAAATCTCGTAGAAAAGCGTATCTAAAACAAAAGTACCATTTAGAAAACTCAAATTTTTAAAGGCTCGTTTAAAACCAAAAATTTCATGCAGAAAAGATCATCTGAAATGAGACATACCCCTCAATACATTTTTGAAAAAAAACCCTGACGGGCATATAAATTTCCTATAAAAAATTGCTCAAAAAATCACATAATTACTTAAAAATTAGCTTTAAAAACTGCAAAAAAAAATTGTAAATAACCTTTAAAAGCCACTCAATTTCCTAAAACTTCGTAAAAGGATCACCTAAAACCAAAATAAAAACTATCAGTAAATTTTTAAAACTTAAAGGGCAAACAACTTTCTCAAATATTGTAAAAGGATTCAAAATAACATGAAAAACACCTTCAACAAGTTTTGAAAAGTAACTATAAAGGTGCACATAATTTTCTAAGATTTCCTATAATCCTATTATCTAAAAATAACACCGTTAAACAAAGACCGTCTTAGCTGAATGGGTTGGCGATTGACTATCGAACGGTAGTGACCAAGTGGCATGAAAGACCACCAGGCAGTAGCAAGACATGGCAAACTTTTGACTGTTTTTCTGCTATGAAAAAACTCCGCATAAAAACACTTTGCCCTTCTGAGGGGATATAGGTTCCTCTTCAGATCCCTCCATTTGAGGAAAACATCGCACACCACAAATTTGAGACCAGTAAAGAATTTAAACAAAATTTAAAAAAATAGCTTCTGAGGAACAAACAATTTTCTGAAACTTCGTATAGAACAAAAAACGTGAGCCACTCAAGGTAAATGTCTATATATAGTAAAATCTGGAAGATAAGACCTTTAAAGTGTATGTGAATTTTTATTTTAATTATTGACAACCAAGACGCAGTTTGATAGTGACCCACTGTCTACTTTTATTTAAAGAGTAGTAAGTACGTGCTAAGCAACTTAAAAACTCACCCAATTTCTAACACTTGACATCATTCAAAGCTCAATTGAAGGCAAAGAAAAAATCATTCCTTACTTCACTAAACATTTCATTAACTTTCCCTACTAAGCCCACCAGTCTACTTTTGTATTTAATTACCCATTTATTGTTTTCTTTTTCCATTCATTTTCACTGAAGTTATGCTAATTAAGTGCTGACGTGGTGACTACTAACGCTTATTATTGCCAATTTTTGACAGTCAGCTGTCAAAATACGAAATTTACAAAATTAGTTAATTAACGAAACCAAGCACAACAACAACAACACAACATCACTGACAAACAAAAACTACTTGACTGTAACGAATGCTGTAATACGCACAGCAGGCGAGCGGCGTTAGGCAGTGTGGGCGTACTTTGATGACTTGGTGTCTTGCTTTGCTTTGAGCTGTTACTTATCCTATCAGGAGCTGAGGAAGTGGAGGGTAAAGTGAATGAAAATAAAGAAACAAATGCCGAAAAACAAAAACTGTTAATAGCAAACGACACTGAGCCTGCTATTGTCAGCACATTTGGCGGTGCTGTGGAATGATTTCTAATGCCTGACACCAGGATGTAATCTCGGGCAAATATTTGCCACTTAATTAATGTTAGGCAGGAATTGTTTGAATAAATAAAGAATCAGCAAAGTGATGCAAAGTTAAGTGGGACAAACAGAAACTAGGAAGCGCCAAAAATTCTGATTACATATTTTTAGGTTTAAAAATGGCAAGGAAAGCAAAATTAAAATAGAAAAAAGTTACAGAAATTTTAAGTGAAAGATGATGTTTCGAAGGTCTATAACTTTGGAAGAACTACTTGAAAATGTCTAATCAATGGCCAACATAAATAGAACCGATTTAAATGGGAATTAACTTCATTTCGCTAAACCCAAACCAGTCAAAGGAAATGTTAAAAACGGGAAAAAAATGTAAAGCGTTTATTCTGAATTTGAAGACTTTTCAATTAAAGAGGACCAAAAACTTTAAAAAGGAAAAAAAAATCGTCTTAAATCAAATTGAAGCAGGATTGAATTGATCGAATTGATTTAGCAGGAAGTTAAAGTAGTGTCGCTAAACACAAAGCCCTAGAAAAGCATTATTCTCCTCCTCAAAATACTGAAGCATTAAATTAGTAATCGAATAACTGCCTGAATGCTGCCGAAAATGACAACAGTAGGCGCCTGCTGTTGCTGTTGACAACAATAGAGGAAAATGAAAATATGAAAAAATTCCGTTCAAATCAAACAAAGGCCAAGCCACTTGTTTTTACAGCCAGCGAAAGTACATTGCCGAACTGAAAGCAAATGTCCTGCAGTTGACGAGAACCACTGCTTTTTGTTGGCGCAGTAACGAGCCCCTCAGTGTGCTGTGAGTGCTGTGACAGCAGGTGTTGACAATTTGCGAAGAATGGTGTGTTATAACCACGACAATGTAATCACGAGGCTCGGTGAAGGCGGCGTTAGAGAGGAGGACATTGAACCAACAAAAAAAAAGTAATAGCTGATATGAACACGAATGAAAGCTATGGCAAGCGCAAAGTGGAAAAGTCAAATGGAAACCACAAAAGGAAGCAGGAAATGATTGGCGTGTGTTAGCCAAAGATGGTTATAAACGATTTTGACTAAACAACCTTTATTAGAAAAAAAACCGAACCTTTGGTGTCATCTCTTAGACAATATGTGAGTTCCTTTCCAATTTGTTTACTGCTTCAATTTTTTTAGGAAAACCAAAGATTCTCTCATACACTGAGTATTAGGTAGGTACAATAAGTTAAATGGTTGAAATGTCGGTCTGGCACTCCTCAAGAAGCACTAAAGCGCCGTTTTGATACCAATTTGAGACCTCCAATAGGCAGATATCTGCAGCCAGCCAGAACTGTTGATAGGTATAATGGAGAAGATTGATGGGATTTAAGTTAGCACACTGCCCCAGGCTGTCGAAGAAAGGAGGACCCAGTGACCTTAATCGTCTAGCTGTCAAACCGCGACATTTACAGAGAAAGTACTCAACAGTCGCCTTCTCTGAACGGTCCTCACAGCTTTTGCAAAGGAGCTATGGTAACTCTAGCTTTTCCGCGTGAGTACCGGTCATCCAATGACCAGAAAAACACAGCTACGAGCTTGGAAATTGAATGGCGTGGGGGGCTCAGGATTTTCTGAATCCTCCGTCTATTGTACTAGGGCCAAAGAGTTTTCGAATTAGCCTATGAGGAAATGGAGCTCCATCTTAACTGCGCTTTCCTGAGTACTAAGTTTGCAATTCCCCTTTAACTACAGTCAACAGGATGCAGATGACAGGGTAGGAGTCCTTTGAGACCAATGCAGACCCCTTCCTGACAACCTTATCAGCAACTTCAGTTCTCTCTATATTCCTATGCCCTGGAACCCTGATCAGAGAAATGTTACTTGCACACCCAAGAGATTTGATCTCCGCCTTAAAAAAGTTGATTAGTTTTGATCTGCAACATGGCATCATCAGAGCCTTGACCGAGGCTTGACTATGGGAACAAATATTAATATCTCCCTCGCTCTCACGTTCCCTAAGTATTTTGTATGCGTGCGGGATCGAAAAGACTTTTGACTGAAAAACACTAGTAGAATTCTGACATTTAAGTAAATAGATAAATTGGCCGACTTAGGCAAAATCTCTGCTTGAACTCTTGATTCCATCTTGGAGCCGTCAGTGAAGACGGAGATACCAGTTTCGGTGCAGATTGTCCTCACATTCCAATCCTACCTAGTTGGAAAGATTGCCCTGACACGACCCTTAAGCTCCAGTTTGCGGCTAGAGAAATCTCCCCGAAGTTCAGAGAACTACGGTCTTAAGTGCCTCAAAATGCTACTGTGTCTTTTGAGAGATTGTCCTCGGTTTAAAGGCAAATATTTTTGAATTGGAAGTTCTGCAATACTTAGTGATGCGGAACGGACAATTGAGTAGGGGTGGATGTGGATATCTATCCGATTGGTGTGGTCAATGAGAGTCAGATTGCTTTAAAAACACTGGAGGTTACTCGCACATACTCATAAATTCTTCTGCTATCTAAACTTAGGCTGGGCAAGCTTGAACTTATGTAGGTATCAGAACATTGTACTTTAGTATTTAGGGTAACGAATTGAATTTTAGGGTGATGAATTGTCGAATTGTGGGTCTACGGGTTGCACAATGTGACCAGAGACCACAGCTGTTACAGCAATTGCTGATGTTTCCAATATCCTTTGTACAAAATACGCAGGAATTGTTGGTGCTGTTTCAAAACTAATACATCTTGTCGCAGTTTGAATAGGCCGATCAGGTTGGTTGCTGAGTTATCTCTCGAAGAGGTGATCACAATTGGCCACCGGGATCTTGTAATTTAACACATTGTGACTTATTTCTTTGGGCCCACGTGAAAGAGAAAGTCTACGCCAACAGCCCAGGGTCGAGTCAAGACCTCAAAGATGGAATTCGGGAGGCTATTGGGGACATAGGGCAGCCACTTTGCAATTCGGTTATGGAAAATTTCATGAAAAGGATATTGGCCTGTAGGCGTGGTCATGGTGATCATTTGCCTGATGTTATTTTCCACTATTAATGGCACACCTTCCTCTTTATAATGAAATAAACATCCGATTATTTGTATTAAAAATTGCATTTTTCTTTGAATATCAAAATAACATCTTTTATTAAAAAACTCTATATAAGACACCAGTGAAGTTTGAATACGAGCCAATAGAAGCTGCAAACTTATATCTGTGTTAAGCTGTTTTTACTAGGTGGTGAAATGATTTTAAGAGGCGTGGCAAAAATCAGACAATTACCCGGCGAGTTTCAAAGAATCAGCTGATTGGCTGACGTAACAGGACTCATGACAGCAATTTTTACAAATAAACTGAGATTGTGTTGGTGATATCCAAAAAAAAAATCAAGGAATAAAACTTCGTTGCCGTTTGAACAACGTCTGTTTTGGGCAAGTGTGTGAGTACGTGTGGAATGAACGGACAGAATTCTGCTGTCGAGTACCAGGTGACGTGGCAGCCGAAGTTACTCGCACAAATTTATTTTTCGGTATAGCTGATGGCCAAACTTGGTAATCTATCATCCTTTATTTCTATATACTAAACACATTAGGGGAATGAGCTCAGGACTTATTTTTTTACTAGTTTTTTTTTTTAATTTTATTTCTTAATTAATTTTTCTTTATTTTTTTAATATTTTTTGGAGTTAAAATTTACCTCATGAGTACACTGTCCAACAGACAGGATACTCAACACGTAGCGCTTGTAATTATAAATGAGCATGTTTCCCAGACCTACTTTGCCGAGGACGGTACTGGGCCAAAGTGGCGAATTTTTTTCCTGGGGTTTAATGTTCTGAAATTTTGGCCTAACGAGCAATTAATTTATCAGAAATATGATTTATAAAACAACTTGAAATTGAATTTCTGTGCTCCGAATGTGTTAGCAGAATTTAACTAGGAAATATTTTGTATTTGATTTAATGACCTCCTGCTTAAATGACCTTTTTTGATCCAGTTTCTGCAACTTATTTTCTTATATGGAAAGTCATCAAGAAAGCCAATTAGAGCTTTAAGATGTACAATTTTTTTGTAAAATCGTTAAAATTTTACCACCGGTGAATTAACCTTTCATTGGAGGTATCTGTGTTCAATTAAAAGCTTTTTATTAAGTTGGTTATCACCTGAACTAGTTTTATAAGAAAAAAGTAGTCGCTTTGCGACTCTCTAGTGTTTTCAGTTCTCTCTCTCAGCTTTAGTGTTTCCAATTCTCGATTTTGAATTAGATTTTATTTTAACCTACTTGAGTTCAAAGCAAAACTTTATAAAAACAGTCTGTGTGCTATACCTTGAAGAAGACTTCCGAATCGAATTCCGCTTCCTGATAACCCCAGCTGCATATGAAGGTCTCCAAGCTTTCTTCCGCAGTCCTTCAAATATATTTACAAACCAATCAGTTCCCTCTACTTATTCACATTCGACTTGATGGAGAATCGACTTTTTGGCTTCTCAACCGCACATCGCTAGAACCAACAACAAATTAATTTCGTCGACTTATTACGCTGACACATGAAAACCACCAACATTTATCTTAATGCGACTTAATTTGATAACCGTTAGAGTGTTGTCAACGCTGATTGCGGTGTGCTTGTCAGGGGCCGAGTGCTTACTTAACTCCCTTATCTCCGTCGCCTTTGCCGTGGTGGCACACATACATTCACAGTTAGTAGCTGTCATGGAAGTGGCTGCGCGAGTGACACCAGCGTAGATGTGAATAATTATGTGGTCGTATGTTGACAAAGCCATGAGCAACAACAACGACCATAAGAGAACAACAGATTATTACTGAACAGTGCCATATTAGAAATGTTAATGTGTTGGCATTTATTACTTTGCGCCTAGTTGCACACAACAAAAACAGACAAAGTCACACAAGCCAACTTGGCAAGAGTGTGGCCTGCCTGAACCCTACAAATACCTATACTTAGGTTGAAATGGTACCATCTGGTGGGAACATTTTTACACCTTTGGAAATTTGTTTCCACGTTTTAAGTTGGGCTTTCAAAAGCACAGCCGACCTAGCCTTTTTCACACTTTTTTTATTTCTTATTTTTTCACTTTTCTCGCGCCCACCTCACACCAGATAAATAAAAACTGTCAACACATTTCAAGTGGGCGCACAGCTGGTGTGTGATTTGGCTGTGTGGCAAGAATGAGCTATGACTGGTGGCTTTTAATTTTAATTTTAATTTAGATTTTAGTTTTTCATTTGGCAGATTTTTGAGCAAGAATTTTTTTTTACTTAATTTTTACCTTTACTAGTATTTTTTTTACATTTATATTTTTTTCTTTTTTTTTTTTGCTTGCAGAGGCAATGCACGCTCCTTGTGGATGGGCGTTTGTTGGGCTTTGACTTCTGGCACAGGTGTGGCTGTGGCTTTGCTGCAAGGCTCTGCTGGACCGCTGATTGGAGTTGCTATATCCGCATCGCTCTTACCGCCCATGGTGAATTGTGTGAGTATAAGAAAATGGAGGCAAGTTTATTAAAGCTAAAAATTCTAGAAATAAAAAGCCGCAGTTTGACGCAAAATTTGCGCGAAATTTAGCATTTCAAAAGAACTAAGAAGTAAGAGGTAATAAGAAATATATTTAAAGTATGCAGGAGTTCTCTATTTAGTTTAAAATACTTAAAATAAAATACTCCATAAAAATTATAGGACTATTTTTTATGTCAGATATAGACTCCAAAACTCAAAACCATAGGTGCTCAAGTTGATACCTCTTGTTTCACAGGCGGACCAACTCACGGATCACCTGTCTAGCTAGTTTATTCACCAACAGTCTCCACTAATGTCTACGTGACCAGGAACTCACATGGGTCTAGCATCAGCATAAATGATGTAAAAGTGTGTAAGCTGCAAGCAAACTTCCGCATTTGTATTATATTTCAGGTACTAACGGCAACGAACACATTTCCCTAAATGCTGTCGCTAAGTGAATATTCCTCAGAATCAATCTGTCTCCTATATAAAAAATATATTTATCCTAAAACTACTTTTCCACTTGAGAAAAAATAAAGCACCTTTTGCGACTTTCTCTCATAATATAACATCATACAACTTAGCACATGCGGAAGAGACCTCAAACGCCACACATGACCGTTAAAGTAAAATTGTTTTCCGTTTTTTTTTTTTGCTCAAATACCGTTCATTTTGGTTGAATGCGTCGGAATAATGTGAAAATAATGCGGTAGCGATGAGTTATGCCTGGCAACGACCAAAACATAAATTTTAGCGGCCAACTGCACTTTTTCAATCCCACCCGCGCCAAAAAAATAAGATAATGGGAAAGCACGAAAACGAGAATGCAAGGAGAAACAAGAGAGATTGAAGTTAGAGAGGCATTTATACATTTTTGAAGGCATTAGAGTGAACCACATGGCAGATTTTTAAAGTGAAATGAAAGAGAGTAATGGTGAGTGCATGGCAAAAGCAAATAGTCTGAGTTCGAATGCCCACCAAACAAAACCGTGTCAAAAAACTTAATAAGACAAATTTTAAGGTTCTCGCCTCGTTTGAAATTGTGTTTTTTGGGTGTTTCTTCAAAAGCGTGTGAAACGAAAACGAAAACAGGTATTTTATTTTTATTTGCAATATTTTATTTCTTTATGCATTATTAAAAAAAAATTTTGTTTGCTCATACGAGGTTTATTCAAAAAGTTGTCAGTCTTCAAAAAATGGTCCAGAAAAACGGATGTCTCTGACGACACGGATTAAGGGAGTAGCAGGTGTCCGAAATCAAAACGACAAAAACATGCTTGCTCAATATGCACTACGATCTTTAAAAAATAATAAAATTTAACAAAATGGCGGACGTTTAAAGGTGAAAAACCATTTTTTGACTTTTTTTTATTTTAGAAGTCCGAAAAATATACTAAAAAAATGTTGTTTCCGAACAATCGTAGTTCGTACCATAAAAAAAAAAAAATAATAATTGGCGCGTACACTTCTGTTAGGTGTTTGGCCGAGCTCCTTCTCCTATTTGTGGTGTGCGTCTTGATGTTGTTCCACAAATGGAGGGACCTATAGTTTCAAGCCGACTCCGAACGGCAGATACTTTTATGAGGAGCTTTTTCATGGCAGAAATACACTCGGAGGTTTGCCATTGCCTGCCGAGGGGCGACCGCTATTAGAAAAATGATTTTGCCATATTCTCATAAGGACATCAATTCTACGTCATCTAAACTTTAGTTCATCAAAATCAGTTCAGTAGAACCGGCTATGCCTATGTTTATTGTCCATGTGAAGACCATTTTTTGAAGGCTGACAACTTTTTGAACGGCCATTGTATGGCCCCAAAATTTATTTTTATTTTTTAATAATAGATTGAAAAATAAAATATTAAAAACTGAAATCAAAAACCTTTTTTCGTTTCCGTTTTACGCGCTTTTAAAGAAACACCCAAACAACACTATTTCAAATGAGGTGAGGCCCTTAAATTTCAAAATTCCCAAATTTTTAATCAGATTTTTTTTGTTTTTAATATGGGTACGCAGTTTTATAATACATTAAATATTAGTACAATGAAGTCAACCACTGAAGTCGCCAAAATTTTCATTGATTTTTGATAGTTTGTTTTCTCTGACAAAGATTGGCATTTTTGGCGCCTAAAAGAAATGTTGGGTATTCTTTATAAGGAGAAAATTCGCAAAACCGTCAAGGAAAAAAATTATCAAAAATTATGGAGAATTTTGAGCCAATTAAAACTTTCATTTTACTATATTAAAATTTAATGGATTTTAAAATTGCTAACCCAAATTTTTCTTTTAATTCAGATTAAATAATTTGAAATTTTTATGAAAATTTATCGAGTGATGCTGTCTTTGCTGGCAGAATTCAATCAAAAATTGAACCTCAATAATAAAACCAAGAAATCGCTTAGAAAAAATTTGTTATGATTCCATTTAAAGTGCCAAATTCATTAAATTCTTTACAGAATCTATAAAAGAGTTAAGTAAAGGCTATTTGAGAAATATACAGGGTGGTTAAGTTTCAAGGGCCGGTATTAATTATGAGTAAAATACAATTTTTTTAGGAAATTATTGTCATTTCTCTTTATTATGATAATACTGGTATGGCTCAATTGCGCATGGAACAAAATATTGGCCAAATGGCCGCCGCGGGATCGGCGGCACACCTCCATCCGATGGTCTAAATTTTCGATGACGCTGAGGCATAATTGAGGTTCTATGTCGTTAATGTGTCGAATTATCTCATCCTTTAGCTCTTGAATTGTTGCCTTTTCTTTCAAATAATCCCAAAGAAAGAACTCTAATGGTGTCAAATCACATGATCTTGGCGGCCAATTGTCATCGCCGCGACGTGAGATTATTCGGCCATCAAATTTTTGCGCAAAAGAGGCATTGTTTCGTTAGCTGTGTGACAAGTGGCATCGTCCTGTTGTAACCACATATCGTCCCCATCCATATCTTCCAACTGGGGCCATAAAAAGTTCATTAACATCTCACGATAGCGAACACTATTCACAGTAACTGCCTGACCGGCCTCATTTTGGAAAAAATACGGCCCAATGATGCCGCCGGCCCATAAACCGCACCCAACAGTCACTCTTTGTGGGTGCATTGGTTTTTCGGCAATCAATCTTGGATTATCATTCTCCCAAATGCGGCAATTCTGCTTATTGACGAATCCACTGAGGTGAAAATGTGCCTCATCACTGAAGATGATTTTCTTCACGAAGTGCGCGATATGCATTTCGATTTGAACGCCCGTTTTCATAATAAGCCTGAATAACTTTAACGCGTTGCTTGATTGTGTGTCTCTCCATGGTTCAAATTCAGTTAATCTGAAATTGAAAAATGTCAAATGAAGTGCATAAAAAAACTTGACGTTTAGGTGTGCTTCACATCCTCTATTTCTCAATCTCCATTTAATTTTATTAATAAATAGCAAGTTTGCCACAATACTTTCGAACTGACTGTGCTTAGAATTTAATTTTGAATTAATTTTGAATTAAAAAAAAATTTAAATTGAATTCAAAATTCTTAAAGCATTCCGGTTAAGAGTTTGTGTGAATTTAATTTTGTTAGAATTTGGCTGCAATTAAAACCTCCATAAATAACGCATCGAAATCTTTCCAGCCTAGTAAACTTTGGTGAATTGGGTAAAGCAGCAATGTGTGTAGGTATTCGCATGCATATGTATTGTCTTCTGTATATACATATGTATGTATGGATGTATGGATGTATGTATATATGTATGTGTGCATGTGTTAACAAGCGAGCGTTAGTTGGCAAATATTTTTTCGCATAACCAACTAGCAGCCCATTTTGCCGCTAGTGGTTTTGTGGTGCGAAGATAGTCACTTTATTGTTTTTAGGGACAATAAAAGAACAAAAAAATTTCACAAACCAACAGATTAGGCGATGAAAGACAGAGCGAGGGGAAGCGATAACAAGTAAGAGAGGTAGGGAAACATGGGCAACCACGCCAACAAAGGCTATTATAACTCACCACAATTGAAATGGCAAACAAATGAACAAAAGCATATTGTCTACTTGGCAAGCAAATATACACAACAAACACACACACACACTACACAATATACACACACACAAATCTACTATAGTTCAAAGAGAGCAAACATAAAAGTAAATATATCCATGTACTTCTTGTCTATTTTACAAATATTTATGAGACACATACGAGTATTTGTGTCTCTGGACCACTATTTGACCGAGGGGAAAACACAATTTGGCAATTTATTACACACTAAAGTAGAGCGAAGCAGCCGAGACAGTGTAATTGTGGCGGCAAGAAATTCGAGGACAAAGACAGTTTATTCACTGCCACAGAAACTGAAACCGAAACCAAAACTGAAAGCACAAATAAATAGGCTAGCAAACAGGGAACTAAATAAATAAATAGTGAAACTAGAATTTATGCCATGATTTGGCAGGATTTTCAAACTTCTGTGCGTTCATTGTGGAACCACAATTGTCCGCGCGATGAACGATTAATTGTCGCACCATATTTTGGATCCTTAGATGAGCTGCTGAAATGGTTTAAACGGTGTGTGTCTGTAGCTGTGTCTGTGCATTGGCGTACTCATATGTATGCAGTATAAATATTTGCTAACAAACAGAACTAAATACGTTGGAAGATGTACACACACACATACATATATTTATATAGTTACCTGCGCATACAAACTCTGCAGTCAAAGCAACCAGTGCTGAACTACTTTACCTAGCAGTTTGCTTGGCAGTTCGTCTGGTATGTTTTTTGGTATCTTTTTCAATGCTAGCAACAGGTATTTTGTTGTTCGTCTTTATTTGCAATTCGTTACCGAATGTAAGCGTTTATGTATAAAAGCCTATGTATAAAATACAATGCATAAAAATAAAATATATAAAATACGATAGTCAAAAAAGAGAGTTTACAATAAAACGTGTAAATACAAATTTATAAATTTTTTACAATATTTGAAAAAGTATGTCTATTTCTGGCTAACTCCAAGAGATGCCCAATACCTTGAACATCAATCCATTGACGTATATTCCGCTTCTTCAATAATATATTCTTTCCATTCATGCCTCGTCTTTCTTCTCATGCCTCGCCTTCCTTCAAATCTTTTCTTCTGGTGTAAGTTGAAGGAGATTATACCTATAATTTCGGCTGTAGTCTGTTTTTCTGTGTTTAATATATCTTAGAACCTCACTTTTGCTATTAATTCTTCGAAGTACTTCTGAGTTTGAGATACGGACAGTTTCCAGTTGTCTTCTTAGTATCCACATTTCGAATGTTAATTTTGTCCAACCTAATGGCAATTGTCTGCCTCTGCATCAGCATTATACCAGTTGACTAGTCCACCGCTGCATCGCATTGTACTAGTTTATAATCTTCTTCTTCTTCTTCTTAGCGCCACAGTCATTGCTTCCTTCACAACTTGTTACCAGCGATCTCGATTTACAGCCACTTCCCTCCAACATTACACGCGTATTTTCCTAAGATCAGCTTCCACATTTTCTAGCCACCTTTTCCTCGTGCGCCCCCTTTTTTTCTCAAATTGGGCGAAGATATAGTGCCTTTCTCGTTGAGCGCTCCCTTGGCATTCCAGCCACATGTTCCAGCCATCTAAGTCGCTGAGACTTAACAAATCCTATTATAGTTTCTTTCGTAACTATGTCTTCCAGTTCGGCTGTGCCTAATGGAATAAGTGCCATCTGCCAGTCTAAGCGGACCATAGTTCTTTCGGAGCACTCTTCTTTCAAAGTATATTAGCTGTTTTGTCTCGTTAGCTTTCAGCGCCCATAGTTCACAGCCATATATAAGCACAGGTCGTATCAGTGCTTGGTACATTCTTAATTTTTGCTCAAGCGATAAAATTTTAGATCTGAGCAATTTTAGATTAGCATTATATGTATGCTTTGTTGGCTGCCCGTATTCTGTCATTGATTGCTACCGACACATCTTGGTTGGCTGATAATGTAGGTGAACTCATTTGGAATGTGTATTCCCCACACTCCAGATCATTGGATACTATGTTTGGTCTTGATCGGACCACATAGGTATTTAGTTTTTCTGCATTGATTATCCAGCTTTTTGAACGCAGCCTGCAGCTCATTTCTAGTTTTTGGCATTATTAGTATCATATATCATCTGCATAGGCACACATTTAGAATGGCTTGTTGTCGATGCTTCCATTCGGGCTTATTTCATTTAGTATTGTTGATAATAGGCAAAAGAAATTCTAGTGCAATTTGTGGTAAAAATCACCTGGTTTGAACTAGTTGGCAAAGTAAATGAAACTTGATAAATGAAGAGATTTTTTACTAGCAACCCACTGTTATTCCCTTCAGCTTTCCTCATGTATCACTCTGTCCATTATTGAAGGCCGTATGAATATCTCTTCGACAGTTTAAGAATGCTTCGCATTTAGTGGGTGCCAGTGGGTGTTGTTTCGTGAAGAAACACACTGGAAGTGATTGACCTTGTACCTTATTGAGGCTAGTCGAATGGAGAACTGCAATCGGTTGAAATCAAACGGCATATCTGCAGGAACGATGGGAAAGCGTGGCATGCGCACATCTTCTCCTTTATATTTTCCATTCATAGCTACCTCGATTACACTCAACACTAGTTTCTACACGAGCGAGTCTTTTTTCATTAGGTAATTGTAGTCGCCCGAAAAACAGTTCATACAGCACATTATTCCGCTGCTTCCAATACTCGCCGTCACCAACGTGCCAAGGGCCAAAATATCTTCCGCAGAATCTTTCACGCAAACACTCCAAGGGACGTCGAGTATTGCCAATGTCCAAGCTTCTTTACCATACATTAGGATGGGCATAACACTTTCACTTGTGTGCTGATACGCTGGTGCACCGAACGAGGACTTTGAGTGGCAGTTTGTGACAGGAATTTAAAAATATTACATGCCATGAAATTTGGAAAACCCGCGATATTAATGTGCAGGTCGAAACTAAATATTATTAAATTATATTCTTATTGTTTGTTGTACTCCCTTTACCAATTTCCCAACAATTTTCGGCAATATCGAGACATTAATTTTTATTGTTTTCGAAAAAATGCTAAATTTAAAATTTAACTTGAAAGGGAGGCCCAATGCCTTCTTAATCATTACCGCTCATCTTTCACAATTATTAAGACATAAATTTATTATGCATCTGTGCCAAATCTTATTACTCTGTCATAAATGGTTTCCAAGTTATGCATAAATAAAAACTGGTCTGTATGGGAAGTGCCACACCTTATTTACCAATATCATCTTCTTTTTGGCGTTATCAAGGCATTCATAGTTTAGATGTCTCTGCGAAAGCTTAATACTCTACCATGAATGGTATTGAAACTATGCAATAATAAGGAATTGGTTTATATGGGGATTGCCATGCCTCATTTAAAAATTTCGCCCACTTTTCTGAATTGCTAAGGTATTAATATTTTATGTGCTTGTACCAAATTTCAGTATTCCGAAACGAATGGTTTCGCAAATATGTTAATTAAAATAATTCGTTTATATGGGAGGTGCCACACCCCTTCTTTTAAATTAATTTTACTATGCCTATATCTTTCCGGCAATCGCAAGCAATAAGTTGACGAAGTTTCATTGCAATCCGATGATTGACTTGGCAACTCTTAAATTACATACAAACAAATATTCATTTTTATATATAAGATTCGCTAACAATGTCCCTCAAGAAAATCTTTAATTTAAAGCTTGCCTAAATACATTGTTTGATAATTAATTTATATTTTTTCAGAAAAAATTAGCAAAAATATTTTTGTGTTAAAGTTTTCAAATTCCTTTCGTTTGACTCCCGTATTATAACATTTAATAAAGTTATTAATTTTAAATAATCTTCATTTTTCAATAAAAAATTCAATGTCAATTTCACTTCATATTCTGCTATTTCTCTTAGTACTTAATTTAAAAATCAGGTGGCAGCACCATCCATCACATTTTCTTAATAAAAATTACCCGAAAATATTTTTGTTTTAATATTTTCTGAATTCCCTTCCGTTTGATACTCATTTTCTAATATTTAATAAGGTTTGGTAATTAAGGTCCATTTTTCAATAAAAACTTTCAACTTCACCCAAAAATTATTTTACATTGAAACTTTTTTAAACATTTCATTTTATATCCATATTCTGTTATTTCATTTTATACTTAATTTTACACTTTAAATTAGGTGGCAGCACCATGCCTTAAATGCAGTGCTAGTTACCGTGCAAAGGAACAATACTATGCTAATTTTCACAAAGAGGTTCAACAGTGAAGAGAGTGAATTTTTATTAATTAAACTTTTTTTATGTATATGTGGCAATTCTTTTATTTTCAAGCTTAAACAACTATTTGCATTAAATACTTCTCAAGCATACTACCTTGAACATCAATATTTTAATATTTTGTTCACACAGCTTTAGTATAGAGAAATGGCAGCACCATGAAATTTGGAGAAATGGCAACGCTTATCGGCATATTTCAGCCAATTTTAAGGAAATAATTATTAATTATATAAGAAAAATTATGAATCATGCTATCCATTGATGAAGAGTATTTAGATTTATTGAAAGTTTGCACTTCGAGGGCTAGCAAATTCGTTAGGTAATTTTTGGGTTTGGGGCATTCACGAAAACAAGCATTGTATATTCTAAAATTTTTTATTTAAAAATTTTGGTATTTCTGGTGCTAAATGAACGCATTTTCAAATCAAAATTATTAAATATTTCCATTACAACAATAAAAATAACAAAAAATAATACAAGAACCTTTGTTTTGCATACACCTTTAAATGGTCATTTTTCAACTAGTACAATTCGAGTCACTTTGTAACTAGTATGAATTCGTCCAACAAGTACCAGTTGGTGAAGTAGAAAACTTACTAAACCGTTTTGAGGAAGATGTCCATCTGCATATTTACTTATCCGCTTATGCAAGCGCACAAAAGCTTGCATGCTCGTGTCCATTTGATTTATTTAAGTCATATTCTTAAGCTCGCGTGTGCAAACACATATTTGGCTTTACTTATATGAGTGCTTGTATCAAAGCAAATACACACACTCATATATGCTTGGTGCATACGCTCGCCTTCACCATACATCCAGACCGCACATTCAGTCATGATTAAGTGATTTTAGCACCAATGTAAAGCTTTGTAATATGCACTTAAACCCACACATCTACAAGTAAACCATATCCCTATGCCACACGATGTTTGCACTGGCGTTTTGCATATACTATTTAGATCATTAAATACGTATTATAACATATGCGCATATATGTATGTGTGTGTGCTTACACACATATACATTTGGCCTGCATATTGCATTTGCAGCAGAATCGAAATTCCCTTTCCACTGAACGGAGATTTATTGGAAGTACTCGCATTTCGGACGGCATGAAATATTAGCTGGCGGTTGGGGAATGCGTGCACATTTAACAAGTTCTCGTTAGGTAGTAAATCATTTTAACTCATGGGACCTATTGAAGAGGACAACTATACAAATATTTTAACATAAATTTCATACTTTTTTTTTTGATTTCTGTAGAGGCACTAAATTTAGTTTGGTAACTGCATACATTTTTTACGTTTACGCTTATATTTTTTAAATTTAGTTTTCATATTCAAAATCAACCATGAAGCGAAGCAGCGCTAATGATATTCAAAGAGTTTGCAGCAATCAGTTGAAACCTTAGAAGAAAAGAAACACTTGTTTTTAATCGGCATTTCTTGTCTTCCCAACAAAATATATACCAAGCGAGAGAAACTTATGGCAAGGTTAGGAGAAGGTCAGTCACTAGCAAGATCTTTATTTATATGTACTTGTCTCACCTTCGCCGATTGTGCAGCACAGCACTCGGGCTAGAGATAAAAGATTTTTGGATAGCTTAATTTGCTCTCATTAGTTTCCGCCCTAGAAATTCCCTATAAATCCTTTAATTAAGAGCACTTGAACTCTGGATTGGAATGGTGCAGTGGTTTTTTAGAGAATAGCTTCGCAGAAATTGAACGCATAAGGCTTAACAAGAATCTTAGTTATGTTGGTTTTCAGCGGGGGTGGGAGCCGCCTGTGGTTTATCAACATGAACCAGAGGTTTTACGCAAACCAAGTGACTAGTGGATATTTCAGCCACGCGAATTGATGGAGTTATAGAACTTATCATCCAAAAAATTTAATGTTTTAGGAGGATTATGACTAGTGAGGTAATTCTGTAGAAAATCCTTGTCTTTGGAATTCATATCATGCATTCTAGCACACTAAAGAATTTTTTATCATCGTCCAATATCGGTCGCCATTTACAATGAGCGTAATCTCCTTGCGCGTTTCTGCAATAAGAGACTAAAATCTACATCAAGTAGTAAATTTTTCAAATTGTGGAATATGGCGTGAATTCTTGGCTCGAAATAAGACAATATTATTTATTTATAAAGCTATTTTAGTCGAAATGAGACTTGCCAGTGATGGTAATTTACATCCTGAACCCAGCGCAAAGAACCTTTTCCGAATTTCACTTCGATTTTTTAACGAATTTTAACAATTTCAAAGAGTTTTTGAATCATGTAGCAACTTATGTTTAAAAGTCAAAGTTAAGTTAGTAATGCACCCAAAATTTTAAAGCTTCAGGTCTCTCAAATGGGACCACTGCACTTATTGCACGTTCTGCAAAACTCCTCATTACGAAAATTGATACTAAGAAGTAACTGGGGGCTTTGAAATTTCCTTATAGGATCGAAAGGAATGTAGGTGCCGTAAAATATACGCCGGGCTCGATGAGAGTAGCGCAGTTAATACTTTTGCCTTTTCAATATCTGTGGCAAGTATGGTGCCGTTGTGAAAGTAGACGGTCTTGCCAAATTTAATAATTTACTGACGATATTTTATTTCAAAATCACTAAAAAAAAACAAAAAAAGGATAATTATTTCTCCAAATAATAATTTATAAAAAAAGTAAAAGAATGTTTAAAGAAAAAAACTAAAAAAAGACAAAAAAAAGTATGTTTCTAAAATCTTTTTTTAAATTACTACTTTATTCCCAAATATTAAACAAAATATAAGAATGTTAAATTTAAAACCCATTGGTGTTACACTTCAGAAACACAAACGAAAAACGTAATTTTTTCTCAAATATTTTTTTTAAGTATTTCACTTCAAAAATATTTCCAAAAAAAAAACATAATTTTTTCTCAAATATTTTTTTAGGATCATTTATTTTAATCATTGTTTTTACTTTTCTAATTTTTATTTAATCATAATTATTTAATTTTTTTTCCGTTTACTTGTTATTATACTCAAGTTAAAATTTTTATAAAAATTGGCGATAGTGTCAAAATTATTTGGATCACTTGACTTGAAAGCGGTCATGCGAAAAAAAATATTTGGATAATACATTTTCCATGAAATGCAAATTTCGAGAAAATACCTTTGCAGTGATAGCGGAGAAGTCTAAATCAGTAAAAAAACTCAGGAAAAATAGCCTAAAGGGTATCTAAGTTATATATAAGATATAGCTCTCTCTCTCCTTTTCCTCTACGTTACATCTTTTTTCTCTCTCGCGGAAGGAAATTGCCCTAAACGTGGCATTGCCTTGAAATTTTACTCTCCATTCTCGCTCGTCCATTGACGTCTAAAAAGTTTCACTTCAAAATTATTCCAGTTTGACTTAAACCTCAGCGGCTATCTTCACTAATGTCTCAATACAAAGTAATAATGTTGGGAGTGGACTCCACTCAGAATTGCTGCAGATGAACTGAAGTCTACGGCTACCTGACTACTGCAGCATCTTTGGAGCTGAGTTAATAGCTATAAAAGAGGCTGCGTTGTGGTGTAAGAAATCGTCTGTTGCAGCGCAACCTCACACTATATACGACAAGCTATCGTTACATCTGTACAGTGCATTAACACTTCTTCCAAAGTACCAATTAAGCTAGCCAATGAGCTGGCTATGCGGTACACAACAACGTAGCCTGGTTTCCTAGGCACAGAGACATCCTGAAAATCACAACGCGAATGAGAATTGACTTTAAAGAGAGAGTAATTGATTTTAAAGCTGTCAGTTCTGCCCAATTCTACATCGCTTTTTCCTCAAGCAAGCTCTGGAAAAGGTATATGGACCACGGAGTCTACTGGTGAGATAACCAGACAAGTTTGGCTAGAAGCAGCGAGCACAGATTTAAGCCCACAATCAGTATTGAATAGCCTTCTATTAGTACGGTGGTTGGTATACTCTCCGGGCACTGCCTAATGGGAACTCATGGGAAACGTATGAGGTTCCCTTCAAATGACTTCTGTCACAGCTGTAGGAACGAGGAGGAGTGGAAGAGTATGGAACACTGCCTCTGCCACTGCCTTGCTTGTGCAATATCGCTGTCTAATCTCTTACTTCTTTGGCTGTCTAACAGAAATTGAATCAGCGAAGTGGTTTCATCGCATTGGTAATTACAGCGAGAACTTGAGCGCAAAGTAATTGTATCCCTATGGTGATTCCACTAATAAAATTGTTTATGCATTTTTAGGCAAGCCACTTAAGCTTAAAATTTTCTATTAGCGAAGGTAATTTTTCAAAATTTTTTTCAATTTTTTTCTTTAAATTTTTTCCAATTTTCATAAAATATCCATAAAAAAACTCAATTTCTACAAATATATTCAAATATATGCAGCGCACGTAAATTTTCATATATTTTCAAGATATTGCCGCACTCGATTTGAGAACTTTTTGTAGTACTACAGCCGCAGCGTATTCCCTCCTTCACAACTAGTCATTCTCTAACAATCATTTGTGCTCACACATTAAATTCTTGGATTTACTTCATGCGCATTACTCACACAAATACACATAAACAGATATTTTCGCAAGGCTTCCCTCGCATAATTCCGCACTTTCATTTATTTGGCGAAAGGCGTTTGCACTCCCTTCAATCTGCCACATGATAAATGATTTTTCAACGACAAGCCAATAATTCAAAATTATTTGTAATCCAACTAAAACTAGATCAAAATGAGTAATGAGTCAAAGTAGTGTCTTGTGCTGCTACTTAGTCAAGGAAAATCGTGCGCTCAAGTTCACCATGAACCAGACCGAAATCGTTGCTACTGACACCACGCCACTGCCACCATACAACTATCATGCAAACGAGGGTGGCGTCCCCTTCACTTGCATGCATATCAACATAAAATTTATGCAGAATTTTCCACTGCCTAGCCAGCTCTCTTTTTGCCCATTCACCACAGTTTGTTCTCCAGAACCCCATCTCAATTTACCAGTGACGCAAAGTTGCTTATTTAATCGGCACTCTAGACTTGGTGCGTTCTGCGAACTTTACAACAGATTTATGACATTGAAGTTTTTTGGCCAAGCTCAGACTGCGTTTCAAAGTTACTCGTTCACTGATTCCCATTTGTTCAGTTGCTACTTAGTTGCAAATTAATCAACAAATTGCATTTGCTAGCCTAATCTCTGCAGCCATGTAGGGGAAACTTCAAATTTTCCTTTAGCCGTCTGCTCTCCATAGCTCCAAATGCTTCCTGGTTATCATAGAAATTTAAGTGGATAATGAATTAAGACAATTTGGAATAACTAATTTAAGTTTTGCCTAATTTATGCATTTGTTTAGTGACTAATGAATTTATGAGGTGTATTGTAGACAGAAAACTTAGACGAAATGCAAGTGAAGAAATAGCCTTTGTAAGATAAAAATAAATAAAATAAAAAAAAATAAAATTGCAAAAATAACATATCAATCAATGTTGACATCACTAAACAGTATCTAAGAACATGGAAATATGTCCTTTATTTTATAACAATTTAGCTGTTTGGATTATGAAACTTTTGCAGCAAATGAGCGCTAAGGGTACGGATTGAAAAATAAGCAAGAAAAATAAAATTTAGGAAATAATTGATTTAGGAAGTCAAATCTGGTTTAAACAATGATTTTTCTCAGTTTAAAGGTACTCGTCACACTTTTATTTCGAAATAGAGGTTCTAAGCATTCTATTAGCAAAATATTTATATCAGAAACTTTTTCAGGTTGCGAATTGCGATGATATGCAACTGAAAGCCCCCATTTATATCAAGCTTTGCAGCACTCATTTCCAAATCGAAATGTTATTTCAACTAAACAGAACTCCAAACTGGGATTTACGCTTGTACAAGGGAATTTTTGTTAGAGTATATTAAAATTTCTTGATAAATTTTATGAAAATCTTTTCCGGAGACAAGCAGACATTTTCTTAGAAAATGGTGTAAAGGATATATAAGTTGCTGTTGTTGTTGCTGTTGCAGCAGCATACACGAGGAATGCTGCTGAAGTGGCAATCCTTGGCCGGATATAAATCCGGGCCGTTCCGGTTACGTAGAACCGACTATCGTGGGGACGAGGATATATTAGAATAGTAATCTGCATTCTTGCTAATTTCGGCTTTTAGCTTTTAGCTGCCTCATGTTTTCAGCGTGTCGCTGTATGACGTAACTTAAATAGGAAAAATCACCATAACGCCATGAAAATTGGAACAAATATTTTTCAAATATCAGCCTACTATAAAAACAAAAAATTGAACGCTATCGAAATTCCAAGCGCAGGATAAGGTATAACAGAATATCATCAAAAGATATCTGCATTCTATCAGACAGCCAAACTGCGCTACGAGCCCTGGATGCATTCCAAATAACATCAAGGAATGTCTTACGTTGCCGCCAATCTCTTAATGAGATGTCCAAACAATATCGTATCATCCTATGCTGGATTCCAGGCCAGAGAGATATACGAGGGAACTGTAGGGCTGACCAACTTGCAAGAGAAGGTACCTGTATGCCAGACATAAGTAATTTTATGGGGGTACCTCTCGCAAATTGTAAGCTTCTCATTAAGGACGCACTAATCAGTTCTGTAAATCAAAGATGGATTAGCGTCAATACCTGTGCAATTGCTAGGTAAACATGGTCAATACTAAATCTACGTCTGTCCAAGAGTATTATAAAATTGAGTAGACTTTAAATTAGGACCTTAGTAGGGACTCTCACAAGACATTCTCTCATAGAAAATCATGCAACGAGATTAGGCGTGATTTCTGTCTTAGCTGCAGAAATGAGGAGCAGTTGAAAACAATTCAACACCTTTCTTGCACATGGCGAGCCCTAGCCAGAAGCAGGAACCGATGTTGAGGATCCTACTTCTTAACAAATATAAATAATCTATACATTTGAGGTATCAACAACCTTTTACGCTTTGTCAAAAGCTCAGGATGGTTCAATATGGACAGGGAAATGTAGCCCAGCCCCTGCGACTCGCGGCGCAGAACGGACCCCTTTTGTGGTCTAAGTGGCATCGCTGTCTTTATGTGCGAAGCGGCTGCCAAACCTAACCTAACCTAAGGTCTAACAGGAGAAATAAATCTTTCATATGTTTTCATATGGCGAGATACTCTCAGAAATATTAGGTGTCGAACAAAAACGAGTTAGATGGCACTCAATGTGTTAATGAATAAAAGTAAATTTTCCAAAATTGCCTTTGGGAGTAAAAAGTAAAATCTTACGCTGATTTACTTTGCTTACATATACATAAATTTTGAGGATTTTTGGTTACTTTTGAGAAATAAATTTCTGTTCCTGAGATTATTTTTTAGCAGCCTCACTTAGCCGTTACACTGATCCAAGGGGACTAGAGAATTTGCTGAAGCTCTGTGATATACTAACTCTCTACTAGCCGAGTCTTTGTAAGGATCTTAACCCAATAGAGAATTTTCGATTTATGCTTTCAACCAGACTTATCTACAATGAATGCCAATTTAAATCAAAAATATTCTTAAACATTTTCAACCCGCAATATTCATTGCTATTGTTGTAAATTTTTCAGTGATTATAGTTTAAATATTGCATAAGAACTTTAAAATGCTGCTCGACTGCTCAGAAATGCTAACTCGACTTCTGTGGCTGTAGCCAAAGGTGGACAGATATGTTTTTAGAAAAAATGTTAAGTTGAGTACCAAATTTATGTTTTCTTTCATATTTCGGCTATCCAAAAATTTGTTAATTTTCAAAACAATTTTTTGGAGTGATGGAAATCCTTATTTTTTCCTTAGGCGCTCCATTTATCGATGATGATCATCATTCCTTCGGCTCCGTTGCGGAGCAGAGGGCCAAAGTAAAATTTTTCCATTTTGTGCGATTTCCAGATATATTTTCACTTGCTGTCAGGTCATTGTTTTGTCCGCGTCTTCGTATTCCTCTTCGATGCTGCGTCGCTAAGAGCCCCTAAGTCTGCCTCTTCTGCGCTGTCCTTGGGGGTTCCAGTCCAGCGTTTGTCTGCTGATTTCAGTCCAACCTTTGCGTAGGGTATGGCAAAGCCATCTCCATTCATGTTCTCTTACTTAAGTTGCGCTCCATTACTTGACTATTTTTGTACTGTAGTTGTTTAGTTCAGAAGTGTCAAATATGATTCTCGCCACGTTGTACAGACTAATACGCATTCTTATAATACAATTCTCACGACTGTACTCAGGGCGCTTGCTCTTCAGATCGTTCCGCTTGTTTATAACGAAAACCTGCAGTTTTCACTTAAAACTCAGTTTCCCCAAAAGACTCAATTTCCACAAAAAAACTAGCCCAAAATATATTTATAAAAGGTCATCTAAAAAAATTCTAAAATAACTTTTTCTTTTTTATTGTATGTTGTACTGCAGCCACTAATTCAAAACATTCAATTACTCTCTGTGCTTACGTACACGTTTTTATTTTTTTTGCTGTTTTGGCTAAGACTTTCCTTCCCAAAAAAATTCATCAGCTAAAATTTTTAACAGAAAATACTATGCGTGCAAAAAACTTTCGCTCGCACACAAATCACTTGACAAATAAGACGAGTCCAGAATTTATGTGACTGGACAAGCGACTCATTGAAATTTTTGTTATATCTGACTCAGATTGCGAAGTGGCAGACAAGCTCGGGGAACTACAAATATATATGTACACACAGATATATAAATCATCTGTATATATATCAACAGTTGTGTAGTAGAAAGTTGGTAATGGCTGATAAAAGTGAGCAGTAAAAATGGTTGAGCGGCCATTTAAGTTGGAGTCAGAGTGCAAGGCAGTGAATAAATTGTTTCGTATGTGCATAGACGAGTACATACCTATGTATACTGATAATCTACACACATATTTCTATATTTATGTATTCAAAAATAAAATTTAAAAATTTTGTGCAAAGCCTCAAAAATATGCACCAACAACTTTAATACATATATATATATATTTATTTAACTATAATATTTTGTTGCTCATATTTTCATGAAGGCCGACAGACTTGTCTATGGCTTATTTTATTATTTTTCCACATGAGCAGCTGCATTCAATTCCAATTTTAATTTACATTTTGCAAACGATAAATAAATATAAAAATATATAAATAAATATATAAAAAAGGGAAATATACTCGGTTTGCACAGCATGACTTATGCATACATACATACCCACTTTTGTGTAGGTGGTAAGGCGAGGAAATTATTTGGTGGCTGTGCTTGAAATTTACAGGCAGCCGCTTGACCGAATGGCAAAAAACCAGGTCAGGCAGTGAATGGCAGACAAATGGGAAACAAATGGCCGTTGGTAATGATGAGTCTTAAAAATTTTAGTAAACTCTTGCCACAACCGTTCGGGGAATGAAATATTTCATAGTAAGCAATAAAAAAGGCTGAGGAAGCTGAATGAAACAAAAGAATTTAAATGACCATGAATTCAAATCGAAATGCAATCTATGAATATTTTCATAATTTTGTAATTATTTATTTAATAAGTAATGCGCAAATGATGGTGGTTATTGAGATTTTTTCTTTTTTGTTTGTGAATTCAAAGGGATGGCCTTTCTTCTTATTTTGTAGGCTCCAATAAATGTCGAAAATGTTGAGCTTTTGGCACATGGTTGATCCGGGAGATTTTAAAAGGAAACATGCAATAAATATTAGGTTAGATATGGACTTTAGGCATACGAAGCATCTGTTCATACTACTAATTGCAAAGCTTGAAAGAATAATGGAGCATTTTGTTGGGTCGTCCATTAGTTTGGGTAATAAGAAATACATTTTTTTGAATAGCATTTTTCCGCAAACGGTTTGAAATTGTTTTATGGTCGATATTTAGCTCGTGTTCGAAACTACGACCACTAACATGAACTTCGTTTATTTGTATAATTTTATCGTACTTTTCTTTAATATCAAAAATGCCTCAACGGCATCGACGAATTCACAATTTCAGCGGTCTGACTTGCATTTTCGCCTTTATCAAAGAAAACCTTTAAAATGTACCGAACCTTCTCTTTCCTGACGTCCATTATTAACACCCTGTAACACACAATTGAATATAACAAACCAAACACAGCAAACGATGTTTTAATGTGAAATGTCACCTTGACAACGAGCATAAACTTTAAGTTGTTTGGTAAGTACTTCCCAGACAATGGTTCTACGTATGGCTTTACTCGTTACTATGAATCAATTCACTAAAATTTAAATATTCAAATTTGTTTGCATACCCAAATACTGGCCAAAAATAAGCAGCATTTGCAGGGAGTTTTACTATCATTTTTCAATTCGAAAAAAAGTGGCAACTCGCTTAGATTGTTGTTGGAAGCTTGCGGTGTACGCAATCCGTCATTTAAAATATGCAAGTTCGAGTCTCGATGCTTCAAAAAATAATACTTGGTATATCAAAGCTGAGGTCTAACCTATCAAAAAAATTGGAAGAAAAATATTTAGAGGCAGAGTTCAAAAGAGTCTGCCATCCAAGGCAAGTAGACGAAGGTCTTCACAATCATCTGGAGTTACTCAAGAAGCAATTTTTACATACCCGACAGCATTGAGTTTCATACAAAAGCAAAGAGATGGGTGGCATATGGTACAACTTGAAGGTTTCCGACGTCGAAAAGCGATTTTGCATGGCAGAAATGATGTTTGAAAGTGAGATCTAGGGTTGAACATTAGAAAAATGAGATTTGCTAGAAAATTTGGATTTATATACTCCATTTTCCAATTTTTTTATGTTTGTACTCATATCCCAAACGAAGCGCTCAAAGTGCTAATCAATTTGCCTGTACTAAATTTTGTAGGGAAGCATGTGACCGCCACCTTGGAACATAGACTTAAAAGTATGGCGCTATGGAAAGACCGGCCACGCCTCTATTTTGCATACTTTGAATAGTCAAAAACAAGAAATGGACTACTCTATTCCTAGAATTACCTTCGGCAGACTCTTCAAAACGAGTATACCGTCAAGAAAGGAGTGGCAAACAACAAAGTCATAGAGAAGGGGCAAACCAAATCGCCATACAGATGGTTCAAAGCTAGACGATAATGTTGATTATGGAGTATTTTCGATGGAATTAGGCTTGAAATATCCATTCGACTATCAGACTATTGCAGAGTTTTTTCAGGCAGAAGTTCTAGCTATAAAAGAAGTGGCTACATATCTAAATACGCATGCCTTTACAAAAACGACTATAAATATATACTCGGATAGCCAGGCGGCCATTAAATCAATGAATGCGGCTATACTAAGATCAAAGTTTGCATAGGAATGCCGAAGAGCCCTAATGATATTAGCGTCATATTCAATGTTGCCCTTATTTGGGTGCCCAGGCACAGAGATATTGAGGAGGAACTCCAAAGCTAATGAGCTGGCCAGGAAAGGTACTGCTCTTCAACTGCTTCCTGATGGGAGTACCTTTGGGTTACCTATGGCCAGGAGCAAACTAATAATCAAAAATAACATTATCTAAGAGGTCAATAGGTCATGGAGCGATTAGGGCACATGCGTAACAGTTAAGCTACTGGGGCCGCAAATAAAAAAGAAAGGCAAAGGAAGGAATGAAAAAGTCATAGGGACTGGTTAGGCTTTGAAGAGAGAATATCTCTAAGGTCGTGGCGTGTATAACCGGTCATTGGCTATTTGTCAGGCATTCCTTGAGATTAGAAGATTTCTTCCATAGATATTATAGAAATTGTAGAGACGAGGATGGGGAAGAAACAGTGAGCTTTTCCTTTGCAATGATTCAGCCTTAGCTAAAATCAGAGCAGGTTTTCTACGTCGATACTTTTTCAATTCTTTTACGGAGCTGTCCGGCATGGGAACTGAACCAATCCTGCGTTTGAAGAGCCGCAAAGTGGTTTCATGAAGATATATAAATGATACTCCCATGTTGCACAGTGGTATCACAAAGGAGCTTTAAGGTCTACATAAGTAAGTTGGTAGTGCACCACCATAACCAAACCTAACCTCGTACTTATATCTCCATAAAAGTCGAAATTATCAGCCATTCTGCATTTTTAGTTTTCATTTTACCTATATAAAGCTTATATGCCGTGTTGTTGATAGAATTTAATCGGCTTCTTCTGATACCTTCTAATACTGATTATAACTTCTTGCTTCTTTTGATTAATCTTCTGCCACCTTAAATGTCTATTTTGAAGCTCTCAATATATATTATCTTATATTTGCTATTTACTATTTTCTATTTTCCTGCCATCTTCTTAGGGTCTCTTCTGGGCCTTGGCTTGCATTTGGCTAATCTATCCTGGCATACGCATACCGCACTTGAAGGGCGAGCCGTTGAATGGCAATTCGTCATACCCATTTCTCTACACGGATTATCTACCGACGGAGTTCTTCGTCAATGGCATCATCTCTTCGCTGCTAACGGTTGTCAATATTACGTGCATTTTCACAACAGCCATCATAATTTTGAAAATCAAGGAAGTTTCGGCACCGTATACGGCAAGTCCGGATTTGAAGCGGTAAGTGTGAGGAGTTGATTGAGTTGAGTGAGTGGTTGAGTGAGAGAAGAAACTGCAAGTTGAAAATATGGGTGGGCAGATAGAAAATAAATGAAAAATATTATAATTATTAATAGAGAAATAACTTCTGGAGATGCTCAACATTTTATTGTATATTTCGAAATGACATAATTTACAAAAAACATTTGCGCAATTAACGTCTGTTGAATTATTATTTTAACCCTCCCTACTTTACGGTGCTTAATGATATTATAGCCTTTCATTATTTACTGACCAGTGTGTTTTTTTTCTTGATTTTTTCTCAAACTCATTACTTTTTCCCAGCTTGCGGTTGGACGTTTCATATTTCACAACTTTCTGTCCCAACAAATCATTAATAATCACAAATACAGACACAAAATTTCGCACACAAGTGTTTGAATGTGCATTCTTACATGAATCTACTGAATTTTCTCTTTATTACACTCATCATTTACTTCAACATACATAATGGGCTTGCTTGATTTTTGCACTTTATTTGGCTTAAATGTAACAACAAAAAGGCGTTGCATGGCGTGCCCATCACAACGCGCTTTGCCCACTTTTAGGCGCATAAACGTAATTGCTGTTGTAATAATTTTCACTAACACGCCTCCAAAATATTTATGTACGTACGTCGCCACATATTATTCACATGAACGTAATAGAGCAAAATAAATTTAAGTAATGAGCTTACCAAAAAAATTTTATTGCATTACATTTTTCAAAGCATACTTTGGCAGCAACTCCTATTGTGCATAAAATGGAATTGTTTCTGCCCAAGCACAACAAAACATAGAAAATTGAAAATGGAAGAATGTACAGACTCATAAGGAATGTGCGCTATTATCGTCTTTTAGCAACGGATGTGACTGTCAAAATAATTAAGCGAAATGGCGAGTATTTGATAGACACATCCGGCAGGGCGAATGACATGGAAAGCGAAGGAATATAAGAAAAATAGGTCCGCCGATTGTCTCACCAAAAATTAAAAATGAGAAATTTGATAAAACCTTTAATGAGGGAATGATGGAAATATAGTATAAAATAGTGAAGTATAGAATATATGAAAATTTTAGATGTATAACAGAATATTTTAAATCATTTACTTATTTAGTCAAGAAATCTATGGCAGACTCAAATTAAAAATTAAATGAAAAATTAGGGTTCAGTTAATTGTACTGTGACTGGTAGTGATGATGTAATGATTATTTAATTTTTTCCGACGCACTACAAGAAATCGTTATAGTTTCATTTTGCGGCCTTGGTAGTCTAGCGTAAGTTCATTAGCCTGCCCTACCAGAGGTTGCGGATTCGAGTCCCATATAAACCACGGTCCTCATACATTTCCAAATTTACCTACTTTCCCTGTTTCTAAAACAAAAAAAAAAAAAAAAACTTAATCCTCAAACCCGAAACACAACTTATTCCTTCCATCTTTCCTCCCGGACAAAAGTCAGCGTATTATTTGCATTGTGGCTACTAAAACAAGCAACAACAAAGAAAAAGACACAGTTACTCATTGCACCAGTGGTGCCAGCAAGAGGAAGCGGACAACCGCGGTAATAGCGCAGTCACACTAAATTTAGCGAAGTCATCAAGCATCTGTACGATCCTTCTGGCAGAAAAATGTGAAACACAGATGGCGCTTCAAACAGTAAGAAGGCATTGTTCCTAAGCAACGACAGGTGAGCATTCCCACTATGTAAGACTGGTAGTGGCATGTTAATGAACTGCCTTGTCAGAAAGCAAATAGATTAACGAAACCAACACACGACTGAGTATTGTCGAAGTCCCATGCTCCCGAGAGGAGTTAACAAGGGATAATAAAAAAATAATAATAATTTCATTCATTTGAGATATTTATTGAATTAAATATAAAGAGAAAAAATTATCCTTGTAGGATTCTGTGCAGCGATACGTTACGATTTTCAATCTGCATAGTGTGCACGGTTTATTTATGAAACTCATTGCAGCACAGTTTGAACCGTTCTTGCACCATATCCTAAATTGGTTGAACTTTGTAGAGTTTATTGAATAACGGTGATCCCCTTTTTGGCATTATAGAAGAGTCGTTCAAACTAAAGTTAAATTTTTTCACAGGCCTTATTTCTAGAATATAACAGTCGTTCTATTCTACTCGAGATTACCAGTGGTCTCGATAACTGATCTGAGTTTTTATTTCCATCAAAAAGATCATTCCATGGAAAGTACGGATTTCTGTCGCATTTGTGGAAATATGTGACTTACTAGATTATCCGACACACAAATTAGTTTGGAGTGCGATATGTCCAATAATATCTGATGTTATATTCAACGGCAATATTTAAATATTTCCGAGGAATGGCATGTTTTCGATAACAGCAGGAGGACATCTGCTTCCTGCCAGGAAATAGTTGTGGTCGCTCTATAGGATTTTGCTTACTTCACTTGGGTGGGGCAAGTAGTTCATTGTGTTCTGTTACAGTTCCGTTCATTGCTTTTCTGCATTGCACTTCCTTTTTGCCACCTTCAATAATGGCATCAAGGAGTTCCTGAAAGTTTTATTTATCGAATACCTCGCCATCAACAATTGAATCAGCGCCAGAGGGTTGGTTGCTTAGTTGAAGTGATGATTCACCAATAATCCAATTAGTGCTTCTGTAACATTTTCTTGCCCCATCCTTGCAACCAACAAGTTATATCTTTGTTCTTTCACGACTATATCCAGTATGTGCGATTGAGAAACCTTAATGGTTGCTTATGTCAATGGCGGCCAGCTCTTCGATGTTTTCAAAAAGCGGCTTGCGAAGGGCAAGGCATTCACAGAGGAAGAGTAAGATAGTTTCTTTTCTCGCCGGTTCATTACAACTATGGCAGTATATATTGTAAGAGATCCAATTTTGGCTGTCTCCTTTCATATGAACCGGAAGCCAGTTATCATTGCCGTGAGTCGGCGAGCATCCCTTCGTTTCATGTTTGTCAGTGATGACGTTTGCGGTTGCAGGTGCGTCATAATTTTCTGCTGACTTTGCATGTTGTCTGATGCTTCCATCTAAAATCTGCGATTCGTAGATATATTTTGAGGAGATTGCATTCTTGATTGCACCCAGTGGCGTGAATACCGATTCTGAAAGAATGTAATTCATGGCAGGTCCCCTTCTTGCCAGTTCGTCTGCTTTTTCGTTTTCTTTCTCGTTTCCGATGTCTGGGAAACCAAATTAAGGTAACTGTGGTTTACACTCAAGATGGTAAGGATATTTCGGCTTTGTTCCACCAGTTTAAAGGTTGTTGTAGCCGAATCCAGTGCCTGGATTGCGGACTCTGTATACACTATTCTCTTCTGCTACGGTTGAGCCTATTGCAAGCGGTATTATCTTAACTTCCTTTAGACTGTGCATTGTTTTATTTTTCTTTCTTTTTTTTTTGTGTGTTACATTTTTATTTTACTTGTTTCATTCAACTCAAAAAATCGTATTCATCATAATATCAAACTTTGTGAAAAATGAAACAACAATTCAACAAATTTTCGTCAAATTTCCATACATTTTAATCAACATTTCTAGAGAGTAGTGCAGATGCAGAGCTATTCAATTTTGGTATAATAAAGTGCAAATAGAAAAAAAAATCGTTTTGTCTTAATTTTTTTTTTGCTTGTGGTCTTTTGCAATTTCTGCATGTAAGGAATGCTCGACACGTTTTTATATGGAAGAAAACACCCCAAACCGTAACAAAAAAATTTCCAAAACGCAAGACGAAATTTGAGTAACTTCGAATGTGCACTCTATTGTAGCAAATATTGTAGATGGGCTATAACCCTCTCCATTCCAGAAATATTTTTCAATATTCATATTAAAAGTTTGACATTTTTAGAAAATTTCCTGAATTTGTTTTTACTTCACTCAATGTATGAAGCTTGGATTTATATGATTTTTCTAATTTAATGCTCTATATTTTCATTAAAAATTTATTAATATATGAGTGACATTATGTATCTACAACAATTCCCTAAAACATTGTTATTCTCTCTAACTGTATATAGTATAATTTCAATTACTACTTTAGAGTAAGTTCTTAGCTTTTAAGTTCTTCCTCAGACACTCTTGTTTCTTATTTCAAACCACTTACACGTGTGTGAACACCATTTAGAATAAAATTATAAACCTTTAAATTGTGGTTTATGTTAGTTATATATATAATTGGCGCATACACCCTTTTTGGGTGTTTGGTCGAGCTCCTCCTCCTATTTGTGGTGTGCGTGTTGCTGTTGTTCCACAAAAATTTATTGCTACTAAATAAAAAGACAAATAAATAATCAAAACTTGTCAATAAATCACTCTGTATGATTGCTGATTCCACTGTAAGATTCTAATTCCGGCCTTACCCGGCTTTAATTCTACACGCATTAGAGTCTCAAATTTACATTATTTTATGTTTTCAATGCAATTTTTAACAACTTATTGCCAAAATTGTCTGCCTAAAATAAATACGATAATAAAGTAAAATAGGGCAATCATTTGAGGATGGATATTTTAGTACCTTCCTATAAGGCGCGGCGATGCCTGTGGGCATTTACCTATGAAATGAGACTTTAAGCTATTAGTCCATAGATGTCGCTAGGAGTATTTCTAAACCTTCCCAAATGTCTTGTTTTTTTCGACTGTCATTTGTCAACAATATTCAGTTCATTGTTTGTTACGTTTCATACAACAATGCATTTTTGTCGCTCTTAAAAATGTCGAATTTCGTGCCTTCAAACTACGATTTTCCGGTCATCGTTGATTTTCTGTTATCAATTGAAGAAAAACGCTTCTCAAGCTCATCAAATGCTTATAGAAGCTTATGGTGGACATGCTCTAAGTAGAGCACAGTGCTTCAGGTGGTTTGAAAAACTCCGAAGTGGTGATTTTAGCGTGGAGAACGAGGACCGTGGCCTGCAACCGAAAAAATTTGAGGACGCCGAATTACGAGCATTGTTGGATGAAGATGATGGTCAAACGAAAGAAATGAAGGCAAAGCAGTTGGGAGTGGCCCAAAAGACCATTTCCAAACGTTTGAAAGACATGGGCATGATTTTAAAGGTCGGAGGGTGGGTGCCGCATGAACTGACAATGTGACAATGCACCGCCACATCGAACAAGAGTGACCCGAGAATTGGTGGAGACGTACGATTGGGAACCGCTGGTGCATGCGGCTTACTCACCAGACTTGGCGCCTTCCGATTATCATTTGCTTGCATCAATGGGCCACGCACTTCCCGAGCAGCGCTTCAATTCTCACGAAGAAGCCAAAAAATGGCTCGATGATTGGTTTGCGGCCAAAGACGGCCAGTGTTTTTGGCGCGGCATCCACAATTTGCCTGAGAGATGGGAAGAAAGTGTCGCTAGCGATGGCTATTGTTTCGAAGATTAAATTTGTTACCATTTTTTGTTAATAAACCTTTGAAATTGAAAAAAAGTCTCATTTCACAGGTATATACCTAAATGAATAAGGTATAGTGGCAGAGCAAAACCTTAAATAGGAAAAAATTAAAATAAAATCCTCAATTTCCATTCTTTGTGCCCTTCGTTGAAATCATAAGAGGCATATTTAGGAGCATATAAATATCATGCGTATTATTTCATTGAATTTTTCTTAAAATGGCTATTCTTTATTTCAAGGATCTTCTATTACACGCATGTCTAAATACATATATAAATAAGGTATAAATGTATGTACGAGCACACAAACCCACGCACAAGCAATCAGCTTTAAGTAAGGAAACCTTAAATTTGGCTTCTCAGCAAGTGAATTTATGCCCGAGAATTTAAAAAGCCGATAATTTACTTTTCAAATAGGGAAGGAGAAACAATTATTTGATACTCACAGACTTAAACAGAAACCATAAAAATCTGTGTATTATACGGGAATTTCTGGGTAACTGAAAAAGCAGATAAGCGCAGAATAGAATCGAAAGCAGACAAGACTGAAGTAAAGCAATAGCCGATATGAAGTCTGAGCGTCGTCTTCTGCATGTGTTGTTTGTCTATTCCCTGAGAAAGTAAATAAAGGAAATAAAAAAATATTCGCACAGTGCAAGTAGGAACGAGATTTTGAATAAAATGTTTAAATATGTGCACAAGATCCTTCAAGTAAGAATTGCACTTTTATCTGTGTTTTATTTTTCGGAACAAAGACAGGACAGTGCAGTACAGAACTTCGCACAGGCTGAGTAAAAAATGTACTAAAATCAGTTTGATTTCATGTCAGAATTGAAAAATTGCAATCTTGAAAGCTAACACTCAGCGCCAATTTGCTTAGATAGTGTCCAAATTATGCCTATATATTTTTGAAAATTTCTCCAATGAATTGACATCTGAGCACAGGAATGCGAGGCACATTTTGGAAATATCATTCATCATTCATAAATATACCAACAAGCAAACAAAAGTCCCCGTTCAAAATATGTCTTCAATTTGAATATAAAAAAGAAGCTCCAGCTTGAAATACCCTCTTCATAAAGTCCTTATCCATGACTTCGGTAAACTTTATTATGCGTAAAGTCATAAAAGCGAAAAAATTCGAAAGTCAGTTGGTACAAACACACTTGCTTCAAATCACACGCCAACTACCCGACTTACATATACACTTAACAAAAGGCGACTAACAAACAAGCAAAGCCGCCTTAAAATATACAATGCATGCCACAATGACAATGATTCGGGGGGCGTATATTTACCAGATTGAGACAATGGATGGCATACCCTCGAGTATGTTTCTGTTATGAAAAGGCTGCTCATAAAATAATCTACTATTCAGAGGCGACATTAAATTGTAGCCACAGTAAGGCAACACAAAGCACAATTTGTAGCAGGAGCTTGCCAGAAGCCAGGCTATTTATGGGTATTTCTTGTTTTGAAGTACAAAAAAATTGAGGGGAAAAATTTCTTTAAATTGGTGTAGAAATAAATCAATAAAATGAACTCAAATAAGAATTAATGTAAGGAGGGAGGGAAATGCTTATTGAAAGGAAATATTTTTGCATAAATAAACTGGACTATTAGGAGTTCAAAGCAAGGTTTTATAAAGCTCAATTTATTTGCTAAACAGTTTTAACTATTATGAGATTCAATTACATATTTATTTGGAACTATGCAGTAAAGGCTTGTGAAAAGGAATGTATTCAGATTTTTAGATTTTAGTTTTTTCTTTGACTGGCACAGCAAAGCGGTCATATTATTCAGAAAGAGCATCAGTAGTAGATATTTTCGGCGGAATGAAGTTGTAGTTACACTCCATAAAGAAATAAAATATAAAAATCAGAAAATTTATTTTTTTTTTTATTATTTATTTTTTTTTCAAACATTTTTTTTTTTAAATTCCCCTTTTTTTCTAACTTCTTGCCTGCTACTAAAATTACCTACTTTAAAAATATTTCCAACAATTAAAAACAAATTTTTTTACAAAGTCTTTAAGCCTTGTATCAAGATTTAAAAAATATATATTATTTTTGAGCTTTTTAACTTTATTAACAATTTAGTGTTGAATTCTATGTTGCTTTCTAAACACCAAACTTTAAAATAACAAAAAAAAAAATTTTTATAATAAAGAAATTAAATATAAAAATCCAAATTTTAATTTTTTTATTTTTCTTTTTTTCAATATTTTTTAAATTTCGATTTCTTTCTAATTTCTTTCTTTTTCTGGTTTGATAAAATACTAAAACTTTCTACTTTAAAATTATTTCCAGCAAAATAAAAAAAATATTTTCATCAAAATCTTTAAGCCTTCCATCAAAATTTAATTTAATTTCGGTTTTTTTTTTTTGGCACATTTTCGTTCCTTTCTTGTTCGATTAGGTACTTCACTTTTACTTCTATTTAATGTTTCCAAAGAATAAAATTAAATATTGTATTTTGATAAAGTCTTTAGCTTTCAAAAATGAGACTCAACATTTTTAGAGTTGCTTTTGGTATTTATTTTGACATATTTTTTTTTTTGATATTTTTAACTTTGTGAACTTTTTTTTTTTGTTTGCTTGTTCACTTCACTCGGGAGCATAGGGCTTAGACAAGACTTAGTCTTGCGTTAGTTTCATTAATCTATTTGCTTTCTTACAGGGTAGGTGATTAACCTGCCGCTACCAGTCCTAAGTAGTGGGAATGCCCGCCTGTCGTTGCTTAGGAACAATGCCTCCTAACTGCTTGAAGCGCCATCTTCATTTCGCATTTTTCTGGCAGAAGAATCGCACAGGTCACAAATTTTGTTTAATACTTTTTTTAAATTTCTTATGCTTTTTTTGTTTGATGAAGTTCTTAAATTTTCAACACGTATAATATTTCCCAGAAATAAAATTGTTTTAGCAAAATCCCCAAGCTTTCCATTATGATTTTTCGGAACAAATAGTTTGGAATTACAAAACACCTGTTTTCCCACTTTTTTTGATGTTTAAATTTTTTTTGTTTTCTTTAAAATTATGTATTTAAAATTTTATTTCATTCTTAATACGGCAGTAGTTAGACCGATATTGCTGTATGGGGTCTTAATATGGTAGACTGCGACAAGAAAACTAACATACTTAATGCCACTAGAAAGGATTCGACGAATCGCTGCTCTGTGCATAACAGGAGCGATGAAAACCACTCCAACGGCGGCGCTGTATACGATACTCAGAATGCCACCTATTGACCTTATGGTGGAAAACCTGGCAGCGAAATCCGCTAGGAGGTTAGTGGCTGCTGGGGTATTCACCTGCAAAACCTTCGGAAACAGCTCAATAGGAAAGTGGAGCTCAGGTTGCACAGACTACATGACTCCGTACTTTAATTGGGAGAGAAGGTTTTGCACTACAATTGAAGAGGAGGGATAGCACAAAGGCATGAAGCCTGGCTTTTCACATCTATACAGACGGCTCTAAAACTTTAGATGGAGTGGGAAGGGGTATTTATTGCTCAAAACTAGGGATAAGACAGCCTATCAAGCTGCCGGACCACAGCAGTATTTTCCAAGCGGAAGTTTTTGCTGAGGGGAAGGCCGCAGAGCTAGCCTACACCAGAACAAGAAAGAACCCAACAATTAATATATACGTGGACAGTCAAGCAGCAATAAGCTCGTATTGAATTAAGTCCAAAAATGTTCGACGGAGCAGGGAGTCCATAGAAAGGCTAGCCGCAAACAGTAGACTGCATATCTACTGGGTGCCTGGTCACAAAGGCATTATGGGGAACGAAATAGTAGATGAGATAGCAAAAAGTGATGTTAGACTACCTTTTGAACAAGAGAACGACATACCAAAACCGCTAAATACAGTATACAATGAAAGGGACGACTACATGAAAAGGCGAGTGGAAGCTAGGTGGACTAATCTGATCACATCCAAAACAGCAAAAGTTATGTGTAGAACTAACGACAAAAAACTGACTAAATTCGTACTTACGCTCTCGTGAAAGGATTGCAGAACTATCATAGGTATGCTAACAGGTCACAATCTATTGGCTGCATATGCATACAAGATAGGGATTGCCAACACGGACAAATGCAGGAAATGCAGAGAGGGTGTTCAGGAAGCTTTAGAACACCTTCTGCGAGTTTGTCCGGCATTATCAGAAACGCGTTTAAAATGCCTGGAAGCCCCATTGTTTGAGGGTCTGGAGGACGTCTCAAAAGCGAAGCTCCCAGCTCTGCTTAGATTCGCCAAAAGCGCTACTTGATGTCTACTTTCAGTACTCATATAGGTGGGTATCCATCTGGTATCGCTAGGGACCAAAAGGTCTATGCGTGGCTTATTGCCAACCAGGTTAACCTAACCTAATACTCAAATTTTGAAAAAATGTATTAATACAAACTTTAACCTTTCAAGTCCAAATATATTTTTAAAATATATAGACCGAAAATTTTAGATATTAATTTTGTTTTAAATGTTTGCTAATATTTTTATTCCTTTATTGTTTGACAAGTACTTAAATTTTCCATTCTACCAAATATTTGTGGAAAAAAAATGCAATTTTCGTTTAAATTTAATTTTGCTTTAATTTTTTATTCTTTTCGTTTTTTATGAAATCCTTACGCCCACAATTCCAAAATTATTTTCGCAAAAATAATTTTTTTTTTTAAAACTTTGATAAAATCTTTAAGTTTTCAATTTCTTAGGTAAATATTACCAGAATAAAAATATTTTTTGATTTCATTTATGAATTATCTTTAAATTTTTTAATTTTTTTCTAACTTTTTTTCTTTGTGTTTGATCAAATCTTCAAATTTAAAGTATCCTATGATCAGAAAGCACCGGGAATGTTTAAATAAAACCAAACAGAGTTAAATTTTAGGCAAATTGGTTTTATCTCCTTCTAAATATATGACCCGTCTGAAGCAACACACTTGTGCCAACGTTTAACCCAGTCCTCCATGCACTCCTGGTAGCCCGACGAAGGGATGGCCTTCAGCTCCTTCGTCGCACTCTCTTTGATTTCCTCTATCGACTGAAATCTCCTTCCACGAAGTGGTAACTTCAACTTGGGAAACGAAAAGAAATCGCACGGGCCATATCAGGTGAATACCGTGCTTGCACGATGCTATTTACTTGGTGATTGGCCAAATAATCCAGCACAATTTTGGGCACGGTGCGATGGCGCGTTATCCTCATGCAAAATGCAAGAATTGTTTGCCACATTTCTGGCCGTTTGTGCCCTACAGCATCTCTCAAACGCTTTAAAACCATTAAATTATATTCTTTATTGACTGTCTGGCCCGATGGAAGGTCCTCATGGCGCATTACGCAATTGAAGAAAACTTTCACCATCACCTTTCCGGTACTTTCTAATTATAGGGTATACAAATATTTTCCACTAAAAAAATATTTAATTAGTAAAAAATATTTAAATATTTAATAAATATCAAATATTTTTTTAATTATTCCTTCTTAATTTTTTGGTAAAATCCTTAAGTTCTAAATTCTTAGATATTCCCCGAAAAAATTGATTGACAATTTTTTTGTAAACTCCTTGATTATATCTTTTAGAATTTATTTTGAGATGTTTTTAATTAACTTTACAATTTGTATTTTTTTTTCTTTGATTTCATATTCGTTTTTTATTCCATGAAACACAAAAATTTTCAATTCTGAAAATATTGCATAGAAAATAGAAACTTTTTTAAACTTGATTTTTTGGTGCATTCCTTAAGCTTTCAATTTGTCAGATATTTCCGGAAAATATACTAAAAATGTTTGCAAAACCTTTTATTTTATTTTAAATGTTTTTAGTGTGAATTTTGTTTAATGAAACACAAAACTTTTCAATTCTCAAAATATTGCCAGGAAAATGAAACTTAATATTTTTGGTGCAATCCTTGAACTCTCAGTTATTAAGATATTTCAGGGAAATATACTAGAAATGTTTGCAACATTTTTTATTTTATTTTAAATTTACTATATTTTTTCATGTGAATATTAATTTTATAATAAAAATGAACAAATTTCAACAAGTAGAATTTTGCTCTCGGCATCTTCGCAAATTATCGGCATATTTGTATAATATTCAGCTCTTAGATTTAAACCTTTATTGCTTAACAGTTTTCTAATGACTTAAGTGCAGTAGCTTCCAAATTTAAATGTGAGGAAAATACTCTACACACCCAACATTGTGTTTTCGTTTTTCATTGCTCCAGAAGCAGGAAATTAAAATTAACTAATTGTTTGTAAATTTCTTGTCAAATATGCTAGGATAGAAGATTTTCTGCGTCATGCAGGCACAAACGAGTTCTTAATGTATTTTATTTGTAATTATTGTGCCATAAAATTTGGAGAATAAATTTAGCTTAAACTACAATTTGTAGTAGGCACCACCATGGCGTCTTACATGTACAAGTACTTATAGATTATAATCATTATAAAAATCAACTAAAAGAGGTAACTGAAGTTCTGAGCCTTCCACGCCTTTATTTCAATAGCCCGCAGCCATGAAAAAGTCTAAGAAAAATGTAACTGAGATAATTGAAAGTAGTCCATTCAATATCCACCGTAAGGCAATTCAATTCCGATCTGCAATAATTGAAAATAAAAGAGTTATTATATCCATATTAGCAATGCGTACGAACACCATTGCCTTTAAGCAATGCATTTCCATTTGCGCCTTAATGTAGACTAATCAATCTATAGGATTAAAGAAACCTTGAAGAGTCTGTATTTGCTTGTAAAATCTTCACCTTTGCCACCCAACTGTACTCTTGCATAGCTGGCGGCATAAATGTATGTATGTATTAATGTATTTTGTAACAGTACATTCGGAAGTAAAAGTGAAAGTGTGTGCGAAACAAAAGACAAGACAAAAAAAAAAAAATTGGATGAAAAAGTACAGCCTGCTAACGGATGGAGAAAAATCGTAATTGATTGGAAAGGAGTGAGCCTGCGAAATGTGTGGATGAAGTGAAATGGCAAATGATGTAGTTTGTATGTATTGTATTTTTGTACAAGCGTACATTTTTACAGACATACATTAAATAAGGAATGCGAAACGTGAATTGATTTGGGCACAATCCTAACCGCTGACACATAATTAATAATACACAGCTGGACACAAACGATTGTGCCATAGAAAAAGTGTTGCAATTGAATGTGTCTGATGGGGAGCTTAATTAGTAGTCTCCGCAAGTGGCACTAAAGCCTACTGGCATTTTCTCCTTAAGTGCATTTTTTTCTTAATTTCTCATTATCTACAAGAATTCGCAATTTTTTGTTTTTTTGTACAAAAATCCTAACTTGAGTTTGGAAGTATTAAATTGTTACCAGAAAAACGGAATAACTATTTTAAAGAGTCTGAGTTATTTCACGTTTTTGTTCCGACTTAAATACGTGAAGTTCAAGCTGCAAGTAAAAAATTCAAAGGAAGTTGATTCTTGCAACTTTATTGGCATCTGTATATAATAGAAATAATTAAAGGGCCTCAGCATCCATGTAAAAACCCAAATATCCATGTAGAAAATTAAGAAAATTGTTTATATTTCATGACTTCTCCCAGCACATTTGGGCTTAACATGCAGGCATTACAATTATCATTACCATTGATAATATCATCACAATTACCACTACTGAAAATATTGCTATTACCATTACCATTAATATAACAGTTATTATTACCAACACCTTCATTCTTACCATACCATTATAGTTACTATCACCATTACTATTACTGCGATCATAACCATTGTCAATACCATAACCATTACCACAAACATTGCAATCACTATCATCCTCAGTACTATGACTGTTATCATTATCATTACTAGTATCATTACCATTACCACTATTACCATTGCCACTTGCGTTGACTTTACAAATTCCACTGCTAATACTGTTAAGGCTACCATTACTATTTCCATTACCATTACTATTTTCATTACCATTACCATTTCTACCATTGCTACTTCTATTGACTTTACAAACTCCACTACTAATATTGTTGCGATTACCATTACTATATCCATTACCATTACTATTTTCATTACCATTACTATTTCCATTACTATTACTATTTTCATTACCATTACTACTTCCATTACCATTACTATTTTCATTACCATTACTTTTTCCATTACCATTACTATTATCATTATCATTGACAATACCATTACCACTACAACTATCACTTCCATTGCCAATAGCATTACTCTCACCTTTATCATTACCTTCACCATTATCCTTACGATCTATTTCAAAATTACCATTCCCACTACTTAACCGTTACTATTACCATTACTGTATAATTACCATTGGCATTGCTGTTACCACAGCTATTGACATTACATTTATTATTTTCATTGCCATTACCATCACAATTACCTCAAATATCACAATGTCTATCTCCACTACTAACACCGCTACTATAATAATTTTTATAACCATTACTATCATCATTACCATTACCAATACTATTGACAAAAGTCTTACAAATTGTCATTATAATTTTCATTATCATTCTCAGCACCATTACCTCTATCATTACAATAATCATTACTAATTACAATTACCATACTATGTTCAATATCATTACAAAAATATATATTAGTATCCTCACTTATCCTGCCATTACCACTACCTTTATAATATACGAGTATATTACTATCAAGCATTACTATTGCTATCATTACTACTGCCATTACTCAATACTATCATCATTACACATTTTACTCCACCAAGCCTACCGCCTATCCCAAATTAACTTTCGCCTGCGCTCAACTTTCTACATTAAACTGACCCAAATCTTGATTGCATGCCTATCTCTATTGCCATCAGAGCCACTCATACTTGTACGCACCATTTGTGTAGGTATGTGTGACACACTTACACACTTACACACCAGCCACTACTAAGTGTTCCTTATCTTGATTACTTTTAAATGACCACAGGCGTTGAAATTAAATACATTTCAACATATCAGATGCTTTCATACGAGTATGCGAGTAAATATGTATATATGCACAAAATTTCTCTTCATTTGGGTTTCATTGCTCACAGGAATGCTTTACGCAACTTATTTTTCTTTTTAACCTCTGGCCTTCAATTCAAGCTTAAAACGGATAAAGTACATATAATGTATGCATTCAGTCCTTATGTCATGTGGATATGTCTGTGCATGCGTAAAAATATATGGACGCACGTGAATTTGTGTGGTTTCATCTACTCATCGCTACTCATTCACTTTTGCTTCTTCACTTTGTACTTTTGCTCAACCGACTTTGATGAACTGACTAACTGCGTATGCGACGTGTCTAAGTGGCACTTGCTGGCAACGGATTATAAAAGCAAGGGCTTAGGCGATGGTAGTTTGAAAAAGTGTAGGACATTTATATCCAAGAATGCAGGTTAGCCAATAAAACATACGTTTTAAATGTTGAATGTTTGTACTACTCGCTTGGAGAATAGTTTTTAACATACCAATGTATGCTTTGCTATAAAAAACTCTGGAGTGAAAATCAGAACTAGTCAGAAAAAAAATTTAGTTCAGAAATTTTGCTTAAATTGAAATACACTAGAAAGTGTGCAGCGGTGTTTGCTAACACCATTACACTTTTTGGAATTCAGTTGTCATAAGATAGACAGCAGGTCGAAAAGCAGTTGCATTCTGTTAATATAATCGAACGTTTTTTTTTTTGGTCTACTATTAAATGGCAAAAATCTTGTTTTTATTGAGATTGTCTTCCAAATTTTGAAGCAACTGCAAAAAACTTTAAATTGATTGATATTTAAATTCCCACTCGAATTTAAAGAAAAAAATCCTCTGCTACTGCAGCAGTGTTTCTTACAGAATCAAGTTATTTGAGCTTAAACGAGATCTACCTATACCACGTTTGTTTTTTTACTACTGCAGTAGTATATTTGTTTTTAAATTAAATGAAAATTTAAATCCAAAGAAGTTTAAATACTAAAAAAAATTAAATACTAAGTTTCTATAAATAGACTCAAAAGTATAAAATATTTCTTCTAGACTAATGGAATCAGCTTCGATACGTTTTGATTTAAACCAACCATTACATATACGAGGGTCGTTTGAAAAACCAGTGCAAGGTAAGAGAAATGGCACTACTACCACGTATTGAGGTTATGTTTAGTTAGTATCATCTCGGGGAAGAACTCACACCAAATTTCAGTCAGATAGGCCCATTTCTTTGAGTTTGGCATTCGTTTAAATCGAGGAAGTTAAGTGATTTTCCTTTTCCATCACGACAACGCACCAGCTCACGACTCAGAAGTTGTGGTCGCAAAATTAATAGAAAAAGGGATTCCAACTCATTTAACATTCTACCTATTCTCCAGACTTGGCTCGTTCGGATCATTCGAACTACTAATTGTTCCCCAATGTGAAGAAATGCCTAGCGGGAAAAGATTTTATTTAAACAATGAAGTGATTGCAGATGGGAATGGCTATTTTTCATACTTGGAAAAATCCTAATATTCGGAATATTTGTTGATCCCAAACTAGAACTGCGTTGGACGAAGTGTGTAAGCCTAGAAGGAGACTACGTCGAAAAATAAATTAAGTTTACCCCAAAAAATTAAATAGTTTTTTTTTTTTGTACGGACTTTTTGAGCTATACTCGTGCTTTATGGGATTTATAGTGAAAAATATGGTGCACATATTTTAGACTACAATTGATATGAAAAGTGATATAGGCCCACTCTTGATCGCTAAAACGGTATCTCAAATTAGTATTGCGTAGAAGGAGTTTTAGGTCTCAGCCGATGATATATAATTTTCATGCCCGTAGAAAAATAGGCACATGCACTTTTATGATAATAAATTATGAGATCTAATTTTTTATTTCTTTTTTATTTTAACTAACTTTCAAACAAAAAACAATTTTATTTTTTAACTAAGTCAATATGAAATAAAGTCACTAACTTTGTAAAAAATTCAGAAAAATTCATGAAATTTTAACTCTTTAATCCGAATAATTAGAACACTTTTGGGCATTCGAAGAATTTATAAAATTTTCATCAAAATCTCCAACTCTTTTTGGATATGCAGTTTTATGGTCCATTCAATTCTGGTATAACAAAAAAACGCTTAAATGACTCTAAAATTGCATTTATTTTTAGAAATATTTTTGCTGATGGTACTATGCATTATCTTCGAAGTCGAACATCGTCAAGAAAAAAATGTCTAAAGTCAATGAATTTTTGCGGCACTTCAAAAAACTTGAATGGGCTTTAAAACTGGGCACGTAAAATTATTCTAAAAATTCTGAACAAAAAGGGGAAACTTTAATGAAAATTTAAAAAAATTTTCTGAATTACGTGCATATTTTGAAAATATAATTCACTTGGCTTTTATTAATAGATGGTAAGCATTTTTATTAAAAATCAATTAAAACCAAATTGAAAAATTATAAGTCATAATTTTTAGCCGAAGGTTTAGCGTGTGTTTTTTTCGCCAGTAGATTGGATTTTGAATGACAGAATTAATATAAAAGCGCGTAGAGTTACAGTCAGTTAAATCTAATGGAATTTGAATGACATGGAAATGAATTAGAAGTAGTATTAGTAGTAGTAGAAGTAGGTAGGTGGAATGGCTGAAGTGCCAATCCAGCACTTCTCACGTAGCACTAAAGCGCCGTTTTGATAGTATACTACTACTATTGCAAATAAAAATGAAATACACAAAATTTTGATAATTACTTATTCTAGTATTAAGAAAAAAGTATATTTACAATAATTTAACGAAGATGGCAATTCGGCAAGCAAACAGCTGCCAAGGCAGCTCTCATATTAAGAGAAATCGGTATACTCAAAAGGAACAAAAGAGTATACCCTTCAATTTTGGAATAAATTCCCTGCATTCCTTGTACAACGGATTCCTGTAAGTCCAAGGATATCAACTTCGTCACAGTATTTTCTTCTAAAGAGGAATGAGTTAACGGGCTTATTGTTAGAAAAAATGACACAAAACATCTATACACATGGCTCAAAACTAGACAACAGAGTAGGTGGAGGGGTTTACTCCGATAAATCCGGAATTAGCCAACTAATTTGCCTACTTGATAATTGCAAAATATTGCAGGCGGAAGTCACTGCCATAAAAGAGGGACTTATGATAATAAAAACGAGAGTATTATCCACAAATGAGGTCTTCATATACTCGGACAGTCAAGCATCAATAAAAGCGTCAGAATCTAAAACACACTCGTCAAAAACTGTCATAGAAACTTCTAAATGACGTATCAAAATACTACAAAATACACCTTATTTGTGCGCCGGCCATAGGAATATAGCAGGAAACTGCAAGGCAGATGAACTTGCTCGAACCGGTACAACGCTTGATCTCCAAGCAGATAAGACGCTGACACCCATGCCTTTAGCCACTTGTAAGCTACTTATAGATAGAGAAACCACGAATAAGATAAATACAAGTTGGCAAAATCTCACAACGTGCGAACTAAGCAGACGAACATGGCTAAAATGGAACAGCGAACGATCAGGAAGCTTGCTAAGATCTACCAGAGAAGCTGTAAGAAAAATGATAGGGTTATTCACTGGTCATTGTCTGATAGGCAGCCACGCTAGAAGATTAGGACTCCCGTACTTCGATTTTTGTAGAAGCTATCTTAATATAGAAGAAGAGGAAACAGTCAGGCATGTGTTATGTGAGTGTGAAAGCTTAGCGACAAGGAGGATCCGAGCTCTTGATACTGTATTTTTAACTGATGCAGTGGACAGAGCTACTGGATAGTTTGAAAAGGAACCCATAGGGTAAGCATAAGTCCCAGTGGTATCACAATGGATCTACGAAAGGTATAAGAGTGTCGTTGCGACAGCCACCCTACTACCTACCTACTTAACGAAAAGGGCATGAGTCATTTGTCGATTTGAATTATGAATTAATTAACGAAATTTGAAATTTCATAAATTTTCTGTAAAGTTTTTTTTTTTTTTGTATTTTTTTTTTAAATGGAAGCTTATACAAATGTATGAGTCTATGAACAATGATTTTCTACTATTTAGTCCATTTATAGAAACAATTTTTTTTTAATTTGATTTTTATATTATTAATTTTAGTTCTTTCTAATATTTATCCATATTTAACAAGCGCTGACATATTTACGAATTTGGCTCACCAACTCGCAAAAAATATGAGTAGCAATTAATTTCATTTAAAAAAATTTTATTCAAAGGCACGCATGTCAACTATTACAGTTGGCAATATTAGCGCGCTTAATCGTTAATCCTGCTTGGTTTCACTAATTATGCATTTCGTTTTTTATGTTATCTCGAATTTCTTTGAAAAAAGTTAAGCGACGGATTCTTTTTGACTTGGTTTATTTTTCCATTTCCTTTATTTTAACCACTTTTTGGAAAATAATTGCACATAGACTAGGATATCCTTATTTACAGCCTTTCTTATTTTTTATGCTACGCTGTATGCTATTCGCGACTTGATTTTTATTTTTTATTCATTGAAGTACGTCTTCCGAGTATTTATTATTTTAAATCGGTACTCTACACAACTTTTAGAAATATTATACATACATGTATTAGAAATAAAGGCGTGCCCATGATTTTTGGCTAATATTTCGATCAATTTGGTCTGAAAGAACATTTATAATATGCATGTCACTCGATTCGCTGATGTGCTAATCCGATGAGACCAAAGAAGTGATGAGAAATTCGCACTGGAAATCTTTGGGAAAAATGGGTTTCAACATTCTACAACCCGATTAATGATTATATTAATGCAATTGCACAAAAAACTATTGCAAACCAATACAGCAAAGTGTAAAAATAAATGATATACTCCTCGAAATATATTTCACGATATGAAAACTCGTTTACTTTTACTTTCTTCCTTTACCTCTACTGAACGCCAGTCATTACATTTCGCTTAATCGCTTGCCTTAACACTTAATTCTCATTGATTGTTTAATTCGATTTGCACGAATTATAAAATTAGTGGCTTACACGCTCAGCTAATATAATTTATTATTTAATTGAATTACTAACATACAAGTGAACAATAATAGCAAGCGCCACATTTTTTTAATGACGTCTCGTTTAAAGGCCACATCATGAAATGGTATATTTAATGAGACTAATGATGACATTTAGGTTGATTGACTGTGAACATGCTAACAAAGTGTAGTTATGTAGTTGTATATCAATTTTTATTTATCTCAAGGAATGTGTTCATAACTTAAGTAATTCCGTTTAATTCCGTTGGACTACTTTTTCTGCAAATTCTTTAAGAACTTTGAAGTAAAGATATAATTTCTCACATTTTCATTTGTTCATGACATCATCAATGACAGTATTGGCTGCTGATTTCTTGCACATGTAACTAATTTTAATATAAGAAAATAAATAAATTATTTGCCCCTTTTTTGGGCGTTCGGCGGACCTTCACTCCTATTTGTGGCGTGCTCCTTGATATTTTTGCACAAATGGAGGGACCCGTTGTGGTAACGGCTCAAAATCTAGAGGATATCCGCAACAATGCGATCCATACGGTTTTCAGCGTGCAATCTTGGCTAGCCCAAAATAAGCGGTGTCCGACGATGCAGCCTTAGTAGTATCTGGCATGTACCCGCTAGGCATATTAGCAATGGAAACTGTCCAAATAGCGAGAGCTCAGCGACCTATAAGTCCGTCTACTCGGGCCACGTTACAAAATAATTGCATCGACGAGTGGCAAACTAGGTGGGACAATTCGGCCAAAGGACGTTGGACGCACAGATGCATTCCTAACCTAAAGCTTTAGTTAAAGAGGCCACCTGATCCAGTTTTTGAGTGGACATGGATGCTTCAAAGCATATCTATATATGGTTTAACCACGACGGCAATCCTTATTGCGACTACTGCGATGGAAACATTTTAGAGGACGTTTACCACATATTTTTCACATGCTCGCCGCGCTTCCGTTCTGCAAAAGAAAGACTCCATAGAACCTTTGGAGAACCTCCTTCGCCGGAAACATTCGTACATCACATGCTGCGCTCGACGGAACAGTGGAATACGGCATGCGACTTAGTGGCCGAGATCATGACGCCATTGCCTGCCGAGAGGCGACCGCTATTAGCAAAACTGCTTCTACTAATTGGCGTTTTGTATCGACTATTTCTTACATTTTTCCATGACGCACACATCTCACTCTCTTTCGCCTTAACATTATAAATGTTTTTGTTTTCATTTTTTCCTGTAATAACCTAAATTAATTTCGATGATTTTTATGAGAAAACTTTCACTGCTCTAATCATTGTTTTCTTTTTCTTCATCTCAATTACATTTTCGTAATAATAAGGCCAACACAAATCTGACGTCATGGAACGTTGATTGTCGTTGGCACCCAGCATTGGCTGTGGCTATGACACAGAAACAAAAAGAAAACAAAAAAGCAAAAAAACAGAAAATAAACAGAAAACAAAATGTGAACAAACTATAGACTAATGAAATCAATTTTATATAAGAAAACCATTACAAAAGTGGTCGAGCCGTTGCCTACAAATATATGTGAATTTGTGTGTGTGCATGAAACCATGTCCGTGAGTTATTGAACTTGAAAAGTTTTTACGAAGGCGTTGCAGAAGTGTCACCGGAGGTGTGGCGTCATTCGTTTGCATTAAATTTGTAGAACAAGCGAGTAGCTGCTAAAACGCCCATTGTCCGCCCCCTATTGAGGATGTAATCGCATAAGCGAGTACAAAATGGGATGCTGGTGGGGCAAAGTTAAAATTGGCAAACGTTATTGCTTTTCATCTACAATTGAATTTTGCTATTTTGATTCATTTATTTTCCTTCTTTTGCTGGTCATGCACAAAGCACACAATTTTCCATGAAATCAATATATTTTTGGGCTAAGTAATCGATTTTAAATTAACTTTTACTGCCATTTCCGCTGTGATATTTTGCCAACAACTTCCGAGCCATAAGTGCACAAAGGTACGTATGTGTGTGCTTGTGTGTAGCGCATGCAATCCAGAAAATGAGAAGTGAGAACAAATGGCAATTCGCCACATTTACTGCTGCTGCTGTTGCTGTTGCCGTTGCCGTTTCTTTATCGTGGCCGCCTTTGTCGCCTTCGCCAGCTTCATAGCAGGTGTGATAAATGTTCGTTTATCGCTTTATTAAGCAATAAAATTGAAATATGAGCGTTGCTGCAATGCGTTCGAATTCGAAAATTACAAAAATAAGGCATTGAAAAACGAGAAAGAAGAGAAGCAGCAAATATAATTGAACAGAGACGTTGGAATTGATCTATCTCAGAAGGCACCACTTCAAATGTGACAGTTTCTAGAATTGCTTTATTATGTTTCATTTAATGCGATTTGGCTTGCGCTATCACAAGCTGTTTGAAGTGCGAAATACAAATTGTAAGTAAATATTTATTTCACAGAGTAAGCGAAAGACGCACGCGTTTGTGAAAATTAAAGTCAATAATGGCATTTATTTTCCTCTGGTTTGATGCTGGTCGTACTTTTACTACTATCTCATAGTGTGTGGCAAGGCCACAGTAAAAACGGGTGTGTTTTTGGTATAGAAAGTTTCGCTTCTCAAGTCACAGAAGTTTAGTCGTACCACTTCATTTTTATGGAGAAAATATTTAACACCGTAAGGGATAAAAATTTATAAAAATCAACTTATTATTCAGAAACTTTTTGAAATAAAATAAAAAGGAGTCCAAGAGGTAGGTTGGTAAAATGGCAAGAGTGCCACAGGCACACTTCACGTAGCACTTTTTTTTTTTTAATTGAAATACTTTATTTGCAATCTATCTTAGAATACAGATATTCAGCAAAAGAGATCTTATTACCTAATGACAGCATAGTATTTACACTGGTGCAAAACTACATAGAAAACTATAGAATTTTTTCTTTTTACAATTCTTATGCATATTTTATGTTATTAGATTTAATTTTTACTCGAAAATTGTATAACTTACTTCACGTATAACTTATATTAGAATTTTAAAATTTAATGGAGCATTTTAACAATTTCATATTTAGCTCTTTTTTTTTTGTTTTTGTTTTTTTATTATTATTATTAAATTGACAAATTTAAAGGAATGGCAAGTCTAAGACATGATTACGCTTTAATCGTCTAATTTCATTGGTTGTGTCCAACAAGCAAATAGCATTTGTGTTTACATGATTTAACAATCGTTCAATCTATCTCTTAGAATATACTGAGATTTCTCTCTTAACAAATGGAATACCTAGATCCATGTGTATGGCTTCGTTTGTGATAAACCAAGGTGCATTAACAAGTGTTCGGAAGGTCTTTGACTGGTAGCGTTGCAAAATCTCCACATTGGACTTACTAGCAGTTCCCCAAAGCTGTATACCGTAGGTCCATATAGGCACTTACGTGCCGTTTTGATACCATTATGTGGACCACTACCTGTGAAAAGATTTAGGGAAGAGAAAAACCCGTCTACAGCCATCCAGTGCTGTTGATGTAGTGGTGAAGGTAAAAGGGATCTAGGCTGCAGAATTTCTTCAAGTCATCCCCGAAAGACACGCTAAGGAATCTCAAGCGCCAATCCGCCAGAGCCGGACATTTGCAGGATCCATTTGTAGGATCCCCAAAGCTTCTGAAATAGGGGATAGGAGTCCAAAAAGTTTAAAGACTTTTTTATATGGAGAAAAAAATTACAAAAAATGCTTGATGCTTCATAATTAAACTATTCAATCGGGTGCTTTTTAGCGGCATGGGAACTATTTATATCCGTTACTGTAGTTTGACAGCTGAGAAAAACAAGCTTTGTTGACATTTCTGTTCAGTTAGATTTTCTTAAAACACAAAAAAACAGATGTATTCACGAAGGTCATAGAGCACTGAAGGCATCATCGGTTCTTATTTCTTTCGAAAGGCGGAAGGAGTTGCCGTTACGGTGAAGGGTTAACGCTAACAAGCCAAATGGACAGAATTTAAAAAAAAATTAGTCCCAAATTAAAGATGAAGGAAAAAAAGATACAAAGCGAAAAAAGTAAAACGTTTGCGAACGAAAAAATCAGCGCAGTTTTTGAGCGATTTCAAACTTGTACATATATTTTTTTATATTTATTTATGAGAAGCTTTTTCATAGCAGACATACACTGGAGGGCCGACTGCTATTAGAAAAATGTTTTCCTTCATTTCGGTGTTTCACCGAGATTCGAACCTACGTTCTCTCTGAATTCCGAATGGTGGTCACGCACCAAGGCTACGGCGCTACCAAGTCGGCTACGGCGGCCACCGTACACACAAATATTTAATGTTGTATAGAACTGGATGGCAAACTTTTTCCACACATTCTGATTAACAAGTTGAATATTTTAATGTAAGTTTTTAAATTTATAAAAATGTTTGTGCATTTTGTCCAAAGTTTGCAACTTTGACTTACAAGACTTTTGTTATACAATGAACTATGTGTTTGAAAAAATAAAAAAATTTAAAAAGGAAATTTATATGACTATTGTAAAAAGTATAAAGTGGCTTAACAAAGGAGTCCAGAGCAGAGGTAGACAAGCACGGGCCGAAAAAATTCCTTGTAGCAGCGCTTCGGTAGTTCGGCCTATCTTACTACATGAACACTACGACGCAAGTGGCCATCAACTCAAAAGGCAAAAAGCAGCTTCTATAGAACTGCGTTTGTATGCAACACTTACGCTTTAAGGACCTTCCCTAATAAAGCGCTCGAGGTGCTAGTCAAATTGTCTGTTTAAAACTGGTAGGAAAACATGTGGCCGCCGCTTCAGCGCTTAGACTCAGGCGGTTCGAAAATGCTTCTATGCTACATACTATGAGTAGTTGTAATTGAAAAATCGAGTACTCTCTCCCTAAATCCACCTTCGACAGGCTCTTTAAGACTAGCATTCCATGAAGAAGAGAATGACAAACTCAAAGGCCATGGAGAAGAGGAGAAATCAATTTCTACTAATAAAGTATAATGAAGTTTATTAAAAAGAATTAGGATTAGAATTACCTGTCCGCTTCCGGAATGCTGTAGTGTCTACCAGGCAGAAGTCTTAGCCATCAAGAAGGTAACTGTGTACCTTGACACACACGTCGTAACAAAAACTACAATAAATATCTTTCTCTTACTCTCTCTTACTTATGCTTTTTATTTATGGTGCTGAAATCTGGACACTGAAAGCTAATGATATAAGCCAGCTATTGCGATTTGAAAGAACCATAATGTGAAAAAATCTACGGTCCTATTCGGCTTGAAAATGGCACGTATTGCATCCGTTATAACAACCTTATTGGTAGTGAAAATGTAATACGTTTTATTAAAGCGCAGAAGATTATATGGATTGGCCACATCATAAGAATGCCCAACGAAAGAATCCAGAAAAGGGTGTTTACTTTGCGTCCAATTGGAGGAAGAAAGAGAGGCCGACCAAGAAAGAGATGGCTTGATGACGTAGAAGCAGACTTAAAAGCGATGAACGTTCGTAATTGGAGAAATGAGGCAAGAGAGACACTGAATTGGAGAAGGATTGTTGATGAAGCTATGGTCCACCACAGACTATGAGCTAAGTGAGGGAAATATCTTCTCGAATAGCCACAAGCCCATACAATCAGTGGAGGCAGATACTAAAGTCCAAAGTTTCTCAGGAATGGCTGACAACTCTAAATTATTTTAGCACCGTTACCAGGTTAGCCTCATATATCCGCTGCATAGGACATTGAAAGGAATTTCATGTCCGTGGAGCTAGCCAGGAATTTTCCACTTCTTGAAAACAGAGGCAATATTGGAATTCCTATGGCAACTTGCAAATTAAGGATAAAAAAAATATGCTCCAGGAGGCCACTAAGTCATGGAGAGAAGAAAATATTGACACAAGTATTTTCTTCTCTCCATGAATAATTTGGCCACAAGTGGATAAGGAAACGTCAGGAGAATTCCTCAATTTCTCCAGAAAGAACATCGCTACGGTCGAGGCGTGTATCGCCGGTCATTGGCTGTTAAGTATACACTGTTATAGGATGCTAAGAGTATTTTCTCATGGATACTGCAAAAGTTGTAGAGACGAGAAAGAGGAGGAAATAGTAGAACACTTCCTCCGTGATAGTACAGCCTTAGCTCTTACGGAACTATCTGGTGTTGGGATAAAACCTATCCTACGCTTCATAAGAGAGACTAACTGGTTTCGTGAAAAATAAACAGTAAGGTGCCCGTGTTACACGATGGACCACAACAGACCTCCATAGTCTAAGTGAGTTGGCTACTTCAAGTCGACTGCCACAAAAAACTAATATAACCTGCAACTATCGGTAAATGGGCACTACAGTATTTAGTGACCCTTTGAAGTGAATACAATTGATTCAAACAGCGCTATTTCCCCCTCAGTTAGCTCACTTTGAACGGGTTCTTGTTTATTAGCCTTAGTATATTCAACTGAAACTGTTTACTATTTGTGAACTTTTAGGTCAATGGTAGCCAGAAATTATTCATCACTTAAATTATTTCCCATTACTTTGCTTCATTTAAATAATTTAAATGGTTTTGGACAACGCCGAATTCCAACTAAAGTTTATATAAAAGATGTGACAGTTGATATAAATTATAAAATGGTATTATAATTAGTAGAAAAAGTAGGAAAAAGTATAGAGGAGTAGATTTTTTATATAAGTCAGATGCATGTGTGTCATTTCGATTTCTTCGTACACCCAAAAGCCACGAACGTCGTATTTCTCATAATCTAAAATATTTTTCACTTCAATGCACACACCTAAGAAAAAATCGAAACATTCAACTTCGCACACGCACATCTGCTCTTTATCCACACGAATTACCTGCTTGGCCGTTCTCATAGCAGCTGCTACAATCTATATTTATCCTGCAGTCACGCTGCCTTCGCTTATTGCACACACACGGTTTTTATTTTTGCACATTATTTCTCGTATTAACGCAATAGATATAATGTGAAAGTGGAATAGAAGTTGCTTTTCTCCACACTTTTCAACTAACTGAAAGAACGTATCTTTCGTATCTTTCAAGAATTTTTGTAGAAAATAGAGAAAAATAGGAAATAAATAAATTGCGAAAATAAAAGTGGCGTCCAGTGATGGAGTGTAGAAGGACTATAATCGAATATATACATTCACACTTACATTTTTTCAGCATAGAATTCTCTTATACACCAGCAGCTTTTTCACTTCCAACGCAATATCTAGACGTACTTATTACTTTCGCACCTTTTTTCAATTTCTAAATATTATTTTAATATGTGAAACGCTTTAAGCCAATTCTCACCCATAAGTTGCAGACTTGTGTGTATTTGTATGTGTGCATGTATGTGCGTACGTATTCATTCTTCCTTATTACTCATATCATTTTCAAAACATCTTCTTCATAATTTCTTTTGTGGTAATATTTTTTTTCACTTCTCCATTTTATTTTCTGTTCTATTTATTCCACTTCTAGCTTTTGGGAAACCGACCTCCGTACGGTGCGAAAAACGAATCGTTCGACAATGCGACGCGGCAAGGGCGCTGGTGCTGGATATGGCGCAGGAGCTGGTGGTGCTTTCGGCGATATGGGATTACCGTAAGTGTTGAAAATGTGAATGAAATTGTGTAAATGTACATATATCTTAAGTATGTTTGTTAGCTAGCAGAGGTTGATATGTATATATGGACACATTTAGTCATGGTTTGTTACGTATACGCACCGGGTAGCGAAATTAGCTACTGCGGCGTGTGGACTGCAAGGAAGGCGGTTAAATAAATTTTGCCTTTTCGTTTGTATTTTTTTAGGCTGGACAGATATTTTGGTTGCATGCGGGTATACACCTCTGTGCATAATATTAGTACCGCAACGAATTACAAAGTTATGGCTTTTTATATTGTAAATTTTTTTTATTTTTGTTGAATTCTAAATACAACTCTGCAAACCAATCCTACTCTCTTATAGTTCACTTACATGGAACTTTATACTTGTACAATTATACGTTAGATAGTAGGCGATGCCAAAAGAACTTTGTACTTATTATACATTAGATAGTAGGCGATGACAAAAAATGTAAAACGGCAGTTAGAATAAAAACGTGAATTACATCGACACGAGTTTTTCTTTCTCTGCGCGGAAATACTGCTTCAAATGGTTATGGGCCCAGGTATCGATTTGGGTTTCTAAGTTCACGGTCAACATACATAAATAGAAGTTGTAATAATTCGGTTGATTTGCTTATCCGGTGTTAAAAGCAATAGTCGCGGTAAAATGGCTAACGCTTTAGCCAACATCGAAAAATTAAGTGGGGAAAATTATACCACTTGGTGTATTCAGTTAAAGAGTTTACTGATTACTCTAGATTTGCGGAGTGCAGTCGTTGATAAGTGTCCGGAGGAGGAGCCTGGAAAGACCATCTGGATAGTATGCGACAGGAAGGCTCTCGCTACTATAACGTTGAGCGTCAAGCCAAGTGAGCTGATACATATTAAAAACTGTACCACGGGAAAAAGTGCATGGGACACGTTGAACGCGCTCTACAAGACAGATACAGCGTGTAGGAAAGTGAACCTATTTAAAAAACTGATCCGATTTCAATTCAGAAGCAGCGAGAAGTTTTCAGCTCAATTGAAGGAGTTCTGCTGTATTGTAGATGACTTAAAAGAAGTTGGCATATCCATGGAGGACGACTTTTTATCAATTTTGTTGCTTTGCTCATTACCAGACGAAATGGAGAATTTTGTGGTGGCAATCGAGAGCAGGGACGCATTGCCGAAATTGGATAATCTCGTCGCGAAGATTCTGGAAGAGGAGCAAAGGCACGGCGACAAATGCAGTAGCGCAGAAACGGCTTTTTCGGCAAACGAATCGAAAAGACGCGTTGGATTTTTTCGAAATAAAAGCAGCGGCGGCAGAGGCGTAAAGAGTGAGGTTGGTGTAGGTAGCGGCATAGGCGCTGGCAGCGGTAACAGCAGCAGAACAAGACAAAAGGAAAATGGAACAGCGAACGAAATCACAACTTCCAGCAGGTACAACAACAACAATATAAAGTGCTTTAAGTGTGGACGGAGAGGTCATATACGTTCTCAGTGCAGTTTTCAATCTAATAATTCACTCGTAGATGATAAAGCTTGGTCGTTAGTAGAGAAAGCGGAGAATTTGAGCGAGACTTGGATAATCGACAGTGGCGCAACGTCTCACATGTGCAAAGATGCAAAATTGTTTAGTTCTCTTGTTCGTGTGAAACATAGAATAGTTTTAGCTTCAGGTGCTTGCGTTTATGCACGCGGAAAGGGCACGGTTAATTTGAAAACAAAATACACAACTGTTAATTTGAGAGACGTTTGGTATGTACCTGATCTACATTCCAATTTTTTTTCAATCGCTAAAGCTGCAGAGAGTGGAAATGTCATCACATTTACAGAAAGTAATGCCATAATGCAAAACAAAAACAAAAAAACAATTCTTACTGGTGCATTGGAAAATGGCATATATGTTGCTAACGTTTTAGTGAACAAAAGTGCGGACTGTGTAAATGGGGTTAGTGATGACGCGAGTGATTGGCATAGGCGGTTTGGCCACATAAATACAAATGATTTAAATAAACTTTCAAAAATGAATATGGTAAATGGTTTGAACTTTAAAATTTCAAAAAACATTGAATGCTTTACGTGCGCGGTATGCAAAATCCATAGTAAGCCTTATGTGAAATACAGCGGGCATGAAGAACATGAAAGAGCTGAGACTGAGTCTGATTATGAGGAGGCTGTTGCTGTAAACAATAAGAAGAGGAAGCGAGGAAGGCCAAAAATGGTGCGTACAGGAGGTGTAGGAAGGCCGAGAAAAGTCTATTGTACAGAGGCTGGTCCGGATATGCTGAACTCTGTTATTGAAAATCCGAACACGGTCAGTGAGGCGCTAAACTCTAAAGATGCTGACAGGTGGAAACAGGCAATGAGAGTAGAGTATGAATCGTTGGTGCGGAACGCAACATGGGACCTGGTGGATCGACCAGCTCATAAAAATGTTATCGGCTGTAAATGGGTTTTCGCAATAAAACGTAATCCGGATGGCTCAATTGAGAAGTTTAAGGCGAGGCTAGTTGCGATGGGTTGCGCACAAAAATACAACGTGGATTACTGCGAAACATTTGCTCCGGTGGTACGTCATTCAACAATTCGTCTAATTTTGGCATTGGCCGCGAAACACAAGTTGCTGGTTAACCAAATAGACATTGTTGCTGCATACTTGAACGGCGATTTGGAGGAGACGGTTTATATGTGTCAGCCACCCATGTTTGGAGATTCGAAAAATGTTAATAAGGTATGCAGACTTAAAAAGGCTTTATATGGCCTGAAGCAAGCCGGTCGGGAATGGAACCGGAAAGTTACGCAAATATTGCTGAAGATGGGATTCGTAAGGTGCAAGTCGGACCCATCGGTTTATATTCGTCGTGGTAATGCGAATGTTAGAATTATTGCTCTCTACGTAGACGATATGATCTTGGCATGCTCAAACAAGCATGAGATGCGGAGTATAATAGAAGCGTTGAATCAATACATTGAAGCGGTCGATCGCGGGCAGATATCATTTTATTTGGGGATGGAAGTTGAACGGAATGGTGATCGAGGTGACATCACTATACATCAGAAGCGATATGTCGAGCAACTTCTTCAACAATGGGGCATGGAAGATTGTAAACCAGCGGCAACTCCATGGGCTCCAGGCACGGTGCTTCATAAATGTGACAAGCAGTGCAGTGACTTGAAGGCGAAGGACTACCAAAGTCTTATTGGCGGGCTGATGTATCTGGCTGTCATATCTCGTCCGGATATCGCGCATGTGGTGTCAAAGTTATCTCAATATAACTCACATCCGCATACAGAGCACATGCAGGCGGCAAAATACGTTCTTCGATATTTGAAGAAAACACCTTATGGTAAATTAACATTTTCTGCTCATTTTGAGAATTTTGTATGTTTCACAGACGCTGACTGGGGTAGCGACAGCTTGGACAGGAAGTCCTATACAGGTTATTTTGTTACAATGGCTGGTGGAGCAATAGCTTGGGAGTCGCGAAAGCAGTCTGTGGTTGCGTTAAGTTCGATGGAAGCTGAGTACATAGCATTATGCCAAGGTACTAAAGAAATAGTTTTTCTTCGTGGTCTGTTGAATGAGTTGGGTTACCTGGAATATACAAGAGGCCCTACTTTGATTTTGTGTGACAACCAGAGTGCGCAATTTATGGTGAAAAATTCCCCTGGTGCAGAAACGAAGCAAACACATCGACATTCGATACCATTATATACGAGAGAAACACGAATGCGGACAAATTGAGGTCGAGTATGTTCCGACAAATGAGAATGCAGCCGACATACTTACCAAAGCATTGGGGAAGCAGAAGGATATTGAGAATTGTAACTTAATGAATATTGAAATGTAAACTTGAATTTTTAAATGCACAGGCTTGGTTTGAAGGGGCGTTTGTTGAATTCTAAATACAACTCTGCAAACCAATCCTACTCTCTTATAGTTCACTTACATGGAACTTTATACTTGTACAATTATACGTTAGATAGTAGGCGATGCCAAAAGAACTTTGTACTTATTATACATTAGATAGTAGGCGATGACAAAAAATTTAAAACGGCAGTTAGAATAAAAACGTGAATTACATCGACACGAGTTTTTCTTTCTCTGCGCGGAAATACTGCTTCAATTTTTATATAAAAATATAGTTTATTCCACAGCAAAAAGCATATAACTGAAAAAAAATCCACAAAGTTCAAGATTTCAAACCACTCAAATTTTAATTTAGCGAAACTAAATTTCATTCATATTTCAAAATTTTTAAGCAGAATCTTTAGTGAAATGTCAAATATCCTGTTTATTCCTTTAAGGCACCTTTCTGGTCTAGAGGCGTGAAAATTGAAGGTGTTGAAAATTGCAGAAACACACTCGGGATCAATTCAGAATTATTTTTATTCATTAAATCAATTCTTTATTTACAAAACAACAAAAATAAATATTTTTTTCAATATCAATAATAATAAAAAAAATGTATTAGGTACATTTGAAAAAAAAAAATTCGGCCGATTATTCATCAGGATATATGTATGTCGCTATGGTGGGTAGCAAATTAAAAAAAAAATTCTAGATATTTTATATGTTTATTGGAAAAACAAAAACAGGTTTTTTTCACGTTCTCGCTCTTAAAAAAAATATAAAAAAATTTATTATATAATTATAATTCTGCTACCCGCAAGAGCCGGAAGTCTACTCAAACATACCAAAAACTCAAATCAATCAGTTCAGTACTTTTTGAGAAACTACCAACGCCAACTCGGAAAAAATAGTCTCGAGAAAAACACGGTTAACGCGCTTACACCTGGGCGACGTACTCCAAACCACTCTCGTTTTAAAGGACTGTAACTTCTAAACTACAACGAATTTCAATATAAAAATTTGCAAGTCTATTTTTGAAAGTATAAACTATCATATCAGGTCAGTCCATAAGCTCGTGCGTATTTTGCCCATAATTTCGCTTTTGTACGATTTTTGCATATAAAAAATTATTCGCGCAATAACTATTTGTATTTTATTTGATTTATTGGGCATTCAACAAGTGATTTTAGTCGCGCATAGAAGCACGTGTTTTTAACAAATAAAATGGAATCTTCGAACGCGTATAAGGGGCATATTTTGTATTTTTTTTTTAAAAAGTGGTAAAAATGCAACAACTGCTGCTGCAGAAATAAACATTTTTCACGGAGAGTATACCGTGAGTGTAAAGACTGCGTAAAAGTGGTTTTCAAAAATTCCGAAGTCGTAACTGCGACGTGGAGGCTGCCCCGCGCGCTGGTCGTCCTGAAGTCTTTAACTCCGACGCCTTGTTCGAACTCGAGGAAGCTGAGCCAAATTTGACAGTCGATACAATAGCTCAGAGGTTAAATTCATCGCATGGAACAGTTCGCAGACACCTGGTTCAGTTGGGAAAGGTTTCACAGCTGGGAAAATGGGTTCCGTATAGACTTTCCGTCGCCAACCTTCAGCAGAGAGTGAAGGTGTGTTCTCAGCTGCTACAACGGCTTGACAATGAAAGTTTTTTGAACCGTATCAATATTGGTGATGAAAAATGGGTCCTTTATAATAATTCTGTTCGCAAACGCCCATGGTTAGATAAAGATGAAACACTAGAACCGACCCCTAGAGATGGCCTTCACCCCAAGAAGATTCTCCTGTCTATATGGTGGGATATGGCCGCTTTTGTTTATTATGAACTTCTGGAACCAAACCAGACGATAACTGCTGATTATTATTCCCATCAGCAGTCATATTTGAATGGGGCACTTAACAAAATCGACCGTCTTTAGTGAATAGATGCAAAGTTTTGGTTCACCACGACAACGCAAGAGCTCATACCGCAAGGCAAACATTAGGCAAGCTGAACGAGATCGGATGGGAGCTAATGCCGCATCCTCTATACTTTCCGGATATTGCGCCTTGTGATTATCACCTTTTCCGTGGACTTCAATCCCATATGAGTAACAAGAACTACTCCTCAAAAGAAGCTATAAAAAGGGATATTGAAGCGTATTTTGGCTCCAAGGACAAACAATTTTTTAAGCAGAGAATTAAAAATTTGCCTAAACGTTGGTAAGACATTGTAAATAATGAAGGAGAATATATTATTGATTAATAAATACTTTAAACATCTTTTTTATTCATTTTAAAACCACCTTTAGAAAACGCACGAACTTATGTACTGACCTGATAACATGAAAAAAATTGAGTTTTTCGAAATTCTAGACCAGAAAGATGCCTGAAGTTAATAAGGTGAAAGTGTGAAGTCCAGTAAAAGTCTCTTTAGTTCTCGAACTCCTTTTTTTTTGTTGTAGTTTTGTGTGTGCTCATGTACAAAAACGATTGCACATTGGTTATGCGAAAAAAGAAATAAGAGCACCATCAACAAAAAAAAAAAAATTACAAAAATCAACTTCGATTCACAAAAATTTCCTAAACATGCTGACTAAAATTTTTGAAATTTCGAATTTTTTAATTTTGAATTTTTTTTATTTTGAAATTTTCTAACTTACTTTTACTTTTTGTGACGTAATTAATATATTTTTTGGATTAAGTCGATTTGGTCACAATGCGATTTTTTCCAAACCATCTATTCTTAAATAGTCAATAAATAGTCTGAGTTAAAACTAAGTAGAACCATTAGTAAGATATGTACTCCCCGCGGCAAAATAGTAGCACATCAAGAATTTGACCAGTTGTTGGTTTTTTTTTTTTTTTGGTTTTTATTGTTTAAATGTTCGTTAGTTTTGTTATATTATTATTTTTGTATTGTAAAGCTAGAATTCATAGTCGCAGAAAAATATATAAATTGAGTCTTGAAATTTTACGCAAAAATTTTTATCAACTAACTTTCCATCTTAATTCCGTGGCTTTTATGAGAACTTGAAGTAAGATTTTCAAATTGCAAATTTAATATTGCTGAAAAATTTAGTTGAGTTTGTGTGATTTTTCTTCTTACATGTAATTTTGTTCATATAAAGAGTACACGAGAACGGTTGAAAAATATGTTGATTCTAGGTACATTTTTCGAGTTCTACAAAGAGCAGGCCAGTGACAAAGTACACATTAGCTTTACCTCTACACAAAAATTAAGTCAAATATTAAAAAAAAAATAGTTGATTTGAGTTAATTTTCTACTATGCCATCACTTTTATGATGGTGATCTTCAAAGCATCCTTACTGAGAATGAGGCATCATCGCAGATCGCTACGCCAAACACCCTGATTTAATGGACAAATGTTTAGTGCATGACGATGAGAGTTTCCGAGCTATGTTTATAGATTTTTGGGTCATTTTGACTACTAATTGTTCTGCGATCTTAGATAAAGATTTTTCCAGCAACTTATTTGCATAGGGCGAAAAGTGATTCCAGTATTCTTCCTCGGAAGCAATATATCCAAAACATATACATTTATCAACTATTTTGTGTATACGCCACTTCTTCAAGCCTTCATAAAAATATTTTG